>JASIRB010003136.1:0-82072 GCA_030323885.1 Branchipolynoe longqiensis
CCTCTCCACACCCAACCCCCTCCACCCCTCACCTTCCCAGCCTCCAGTATTTCACGTGCATCCCGGCGTTCTCACCACACACATGCCCTAGCGGCGCCGGACTACACTAACACCTGGAGGGTTTAAGAATAGGGCATGAAGCTACTGGAGTAACCAGGTAAGTACCACTCATCTATGTCGTACACCTGGCAAAACAGCTCAGCCTCCTCCAGTTGCTTGCTTTTGGAGTGGTTCGTAACCTTATGACGGTTACCGGCTGCAGAACTGCAGCAATATAGAAAGGCCCCGATAAATCGGTCCAATCTTTGGTTGAAGATTAATCTTCAGGTGGGATGGCTGTAGAAGCTGGGGATGTCTTTACAACATTCAAAACCGCGAAGCGTTGGGGCGGCCCCAAATCAATCAGGTCCGGCGGTAGCAGAGCTCTGATATCCAGTAACAGCAGCAAGGGTTTACGAGGAAGGGCCGGGTAAAGGTGGGTCGGGCAGGTTCCAGCAACAAAAAACAAAGTGAGTCAAAGGACCGTGTCTATTTGCTCTATGGTGACCAGCCGGCTAGCCAAAGACACGGACAGAGTAAGAGGAGAAAGTGAAATGCTGGCGGTTCCCCCTCCTGGAACTCTTTTCAGACATTATCAAGGAGGAGCAAGGCCAGCGGAGAGGAGATAGAGAGAGGTGTGGACGAAGTGCGGTCCGGATAGCAAGTGATGCTTCTCCATTCAGGAAGCATTCACTGAATTCACATTTCTCTAGTATGGTGAGGTCAGGTTTGTTTGTTGGTTGGAGTTTGACATCCTGGCAACATCTAAGGTCATATCAGGACGGGTACAGTCTTGTGGTCTGTATCTGCTGCCTCCGTCCTAATATGATCTTGGATGTTGCCAAGACATAAAACTCCAATAACCAACCTTATAGTGCTGCCCCACTGGGAGACCAGGCCGCTGGCACCATGACCCAATTTCCCACTAGGTCACATTATCCTGATACTGAGCTAATCAGTACTTTCCCTACCCTAGTAATACCAATCACCAGGCTAGGTAGTGACAAGTATCAATTTTGTAAGTCATTCATTTGACTTGACCACAATTCAAACTCCCGACCTTCAGCGTGGGAAGCCTGTGCTCTACTGATTAGGCCATCACTTCCGGTGTGTGATCAGGTAGAGGACTACACACTTTGCCTTGTTGAAGCCATGGTATTATAACCCAGCCTGTAACGCAAACTCACCAAACTCGTGGGTTCGAACCCTGGTCGAGTCAAACCAATCAATCAATCAATAGTTCCGTCCTCTAGTCAAGGGTTGGATGCAATGGTTCTCCACTTGTCCCGATGGTGTGCTGTTCTGATAGACTGTGAATAATTCAAGCCTGTCCACTGTGAAATATTTGTAAACCATGATGTTCTTGGTCTCCCTCTCCCTCTGCTGCCATTCACCTTCCCTTCCAACAATGTATGGTATATTGAACTCTGACGAATGATGTGGCCAAAATAAATAAGTTTCTTTGTCTGTATAGTGGCAAACAAGCATTTCTTATTTTTAATTTTTCTGAGAACTTCTTTGTTGGTGATCTTTGTCCATGATATTTTCATCATCCTTCGATAAGTCCACATCTCAAATGCTGCTAAACGTTTGTAAATTTTCTTCGAGATTGTCCATGTCTCAGCCCCATACATTAGAGTAGACCACAGATAACACTGAAGAATACGCTTCCTTGTATGTATTAATATCTTACTTGATGTTAACACTCTATACATTTTGGGGAATGTTGTTCGGGCTATTGTTATCCTTCTCTTAATTTCTTCCTCACATCTCCCATCATTTGTAATCTTTTGTCTGAGATATAATTATTCAGATACTTGTTCTATGTTTTTGCCATCTATGGTTATATTGATATTTGGTTTATCTGTCTTTTTACTTATAACCATTGTTTTGGTCTTCCATCCCGTCTGGTCTGTGACAAAGGAGTGCATCAGTCATATCTTGGAGCTGAAAGAAATGGTCTCGTCCCAATTAGTTCTTTCCAAATCCCAGTGCACTGATGTGGCATTCTCTGTGGCGGAGTGGTTAGAGTGTCTGACTTTTTTCTAGGTCAGACTCCTAATCTGAGGTCGGCGGTTCGATTCCCCATGCCCCCAGCTCTGCCAATTTGGATTTCCACCACTGTGTATAACTTACAGCGTCATCAAAGGCCGGTTGCTCTCATACCATGTCAATGTGGTGTGGGAGGTTAAAAATCCCTTGGGTCGGTAAAAGTGTATGCTCAGGCTTTCTACCGACCAGCAGTGGAATGAGGAAGACCAGTCGTCTATGACTGAAATTTCCCCTGCTTAAACAACTAATGGACCAAAAAAAAATTAATTTAAAAATCTCACCTTCCCAGGTTAAATGCTAAATAGACAGGTAGGTAGGCGTGGGTAGGCAGGGTGATTGTTTCAGGGAGCTGTTTGTTTGTTTATTGTTGTTTTACGTCCTAGCAACATCTAAGGTCATATCAGGACGGGTACTGACTTGTGACAGCACACATTTATGGTGACCTTATAGTGCTGCCCCACTAGGAGACCCAACTGCCAGCACCATGACCTGATATCCCACTCAGTCATATTATCCTGACACTGAGCTAACCAGTCCTTGCCCTATCCTAATGATGCCGAGGGCCTGGCTAGGAAGCGGTAAGCATACATTTTTAAGCCATTGGTTTGACTCGACCAGGGTTCTAACCGACAAACCCATGGGTTCGGATCCCCCGATCTCCCAAAGCAAGAGGTGGATGCTCAACTCATCCGGCCATCCCGTCTGGTCTGTGACAAAGGAATGCATCAGTCATATCTTGGAGCTCAAAGAAATAGTCTTGTCCCAATTACTTCTGTCCCAATCCCAGTGCGCTGACGTGATCTCACCTTCCCAGGTGAAATACCACATAGACAGGTAGGCATGGGTAGATAAGATGCTTACTTCAGGGAGCTTAGACACTCTAATAATAAGGACGCTAACCACGGATTGGCAGCAGCCTGGGTTCGAATCCGAACGTAGGTCCATTATTCCCTCAGATTTAAAGAAAGACCTCCTCCTATGACATTGTTTCCGTGACCAGGATTTTGTACATGCAGAGCACTGCATGCTATTGAATCATCCCTGTGTGTAATAGTAGTTTGCTCCCTTCTATTGACATTGTTTCCGTGACCAGGATGTTGTACATGCAGAGCACTGCATGCCAGTGAACCAACCCTGCGCGTGAAATAGTAGTTTGCTACCTGGGTATGTGTAATTGTAAGTATGAGACTTTGACTCAACTCTCCTCACTTCTCTTTTCTCTATACTATCCTTTTTTATTTTCTCTCCTGGGCTTACTCCTTCCGCTGATCAAGGGCGTTGTTTGCTTCGGTGGGGCCCTGTTCCTTTTTCACTGTTTCGCTTTCCACCTTCTTGCAGATCTCACTACCCCCCCACCCCCTGCTTCCTCCCAACCCACGCGCGACTGGACACGAGAGTGCTCTGATAAAATCGGACTGGCCGACCCAGTGCCGCTTCAATGATTTGTTGTTATCATCCCAGAAGTCTATACTTCAGCCAAATGAACTGATTTATCAGTGCCATTATATTGCTGCAGTTCTGGGGCCGTATGCATGGGCTGGTGCTACGCGTAGCCGGTGCTACATGCTAGCTCTGGGGTAGCTATCCGCGGCTAGGAGGGCCTTGGTGAATGAGGTCAAGCCGTATGCACCAATGCCCAAACCGGGCCAGATAGCAAACCGTGTAGTTATTTATAGAGATTTGGGAAATCCCTCTGGCCCGTTCCCGGCGAGCACCGCTATTTGTCAATATCGCCGCCGATTTGGCGGCGGCGGTATTAATATGGCTTCGATTATTGGTTCAATTTGACCAAAATTCGGCAACGGCATTAATATCGGTTCGATTTCTGGTTTAATTTGAACAAATTTAATTGTTTCTGAACCGCTATTTGCCAATATCGCCGCCGTTTCGGTGGCGGCGGCGATTTGTTTTGTTTATATTCAACGGCGGCGGCGGCTGCGGCTGTGGTGGCGGGTGGCAGCGGCAAGCGGCAGTGGCAGCGGCGCCGATTGTTGTCATTCGACAATATTAATATTGCTGCCGATTTAGCTGCGGTGTTAATATCGGTTCGCTTTTAGGGTTAATTTAACGAAATTTCACTTATTGCATATGTAATTCTGTCAAATATGATAGCATTGAATAGATTTACACTCACACACGCACACTAACCGGCGCGGCTAGCAGTTAAACCTGACTTGAAAGCAGGGTGGCTTAGCCTAAGCTACGGTCGGCGGCTAGCGCTGGCACTGGCTCATGCATGCTGATTTTCCACCGATAGCTGTGTGGTGCCCCCATAGCAGTGGTTAGGGCGCTAGCACCAGCCCATGTAAATGGTCCCTGCAGTCTGTAACCATAAAGGTTACAAAGCCTCCCCCCCCGCCCCCCGCCCCCCCCCCCCCCCCCCACACACCCCCACACACAACACACACACACACACACACACACACACACACACACACACACACACAGAAGAAGCCCTTGGCATTCTTGTACGCAAAGAACATGTTTTGAAAGTGAGCAGGGTGACAGTTGGCTCATGGTGTAGAGGAGGCGGGGAGGAGAGAATGCCCGCTTCGCAGTGAATAACATGGAAGTTAAGGTGGTTAGAGAGAAACATTAAGGGGCTGCCGTTATTTATATCCACATAATAAATTATATAGTACATATAGCATCAAAACAGGATGCACTGACAATTTAAAGCCAGCCCCCCGAGCCCCTTTAATAATATAAACAGCCGGATGTGGTATCCTAGTGACAGAGTGGCCACTTCCGGTACACAAAATGTCATGGTGGTGGTGGGGGTTGGGAGTTGGGGGTTGGGGGTTGGGGGGGGGTGAAAACAAGACCAACCCTCGAGTCAAACTAAAACACCAACAAGCTACACATCCCCACCACTTCTGTGTTGTACTCGGCCGGGGCAGGAACCCACGGGGGGGGGGGGAACGGGGCGCCCTACCCTCTAGCCTATCCTTCTCTGGGTTGCCTGACTGGGATTAGCGGTGAGAACTTCCTCCCCCCCCCCACCCCCCAACCCCAACCCCAACCCCAACACCAAACCCAACCCCAAACCCCCAACGCCCAACCCCCAACCCCCAACCCCCAACCCCCCAACCCCCCAACCCAACCCCCCAACCCCCAACCCCCCAACCCCGCCCAACTCCCCAACCCCCAACCCCAACCCCCAACTCCCAACTCCCCAACCCCCAACCCCCCAACCCCCCAACCCCGCCCAACTCCCCAACCCCCAACCCACAACTCCCAACTCCCAACTCCCCAACCCCCAACCCCCAACCCCCAACCCCCAACCTCCAACCCCCGAACCACGAACCAAGAACCCCGAACCCCCGAACCCCCGAACCCCCGAACCCCAAACCCCCAACCCCCCAAACCCCATAATCTAAATATCATGATTTGATACTACCTTAATGAGATTGCAACGATCTGTTAATGAATTGCTAGTGGAGCGGGACGTAGCTCATCTGGTAGAGTGTCCACCTGTGAAGATGTCTGTCATCAGGTTGATCCTTCCCAGTGGATCCATTTGCAGTTTTGGCTATTTTCCGTTCCAACGAGTGGTCCACAACTGGTTCAGCAAGGGCTGTGGTATGTGCTGTCCTGTCTGTGGGAAAGTGCACATAAAAGACCCCTTGCTGCTTATCGGAAAGACTAACCTATGTGGCGGCAGCCGCTTTCCTCCAAAGAAATATGTCAAAATGACCATATGTTTGACGTCCAATAGCTGATGATAAAAATCAATGCGCTCTCGAGGAGTCGTTAAATAAAAAAGCTTTACTTTACTGAATTGCTTTGTTGAATTTGGCAGTATTTTATCAAGTTGCAAAATAAATAAATAAATAAAATTATAAATAAATAAATAAGTAAATAAAATTATCAAGTTGCAAAATAAATAAATGGGTTAAATGACCAAGGAGTTGGTCATTTGCTGTCATTGCTGGGAGCGGGGAGGTAGCCGGGTAGCTGACACCTCCTCCTCGCACACTCATATGTCTGACAGGCGGCTCACTCACTCCCAGCCAATCAGAGGCCCCGCCCACTCTTCCTCGGCCGTGCCGCTACACTACCTCCTCACTCTTCTACTGACACCCGTCAGGTGAACATCTCTTCTAAAAACCCACCCACCCACTGCCTGCACTGTCTCGATAAAAAATGAACAATAACGAAACAAAAATTAAACCAAAAAATGATTATTACTCAAAAAACTTATAACTCTTAACATAGGATGAGATGAGTATATCTGCAATTAGGAGCTAATAACACATTAGATAATGCACTCTGATCATATCAATACTCCATCCCTACTCAGATATGGAATGATCAAAGCAATCTCCAATTGACTGACAATTAACCCTCACCACACGATATGAGTTAATCATCAAAAAACTCCTGTTTGACTTATCTCACTACTGTATTGAATTGTATTGAATTCTCCGTTCATAAAAACCACTGTACATATGTTGATGATCGATTTACCATTGTGACATAACTTCATGCTCATGTCAGACATTGCCGGCAGGCGACCGCAACCGCGTGTAACCATAAGCCGAAAGACCTGTTGATGACGATTGACCTGAGAATAAAGATATGTTATTCCCACTCATGCTTCCGTGTTCCTCCCTGCCCGAGCCAGTAATGAAATACAATTATCAATAAATAAATAAGTAAATAAAATGATCAAGTTACAACAATAAATAAATAAATAAAATTAGTTCTCTGGAAATAGAATCATAATTTGATATAAAGGCAGCTGGCTAAAACTCGTCGGCTGTGGACAGTTAATGACATTACCTTGAATGAATAGCCGCATGAGAACGAGTCAGTTTTAAATTTAAATTTAATATGTTGACTGCAAGATCCGGGGGGACCAGTTAAAACAGTCTCAGCTGTGTTTTGAAACCGTTTAAATGTCATCACTGCATTTATTTACTTAAGTAACTCTTCTCAAAAAGAGAATTATTTCTCCGCCTTCAACTCCTTCTCGCCTTCAATTCGGCTGTTGCTGTTTGCTTTACTTGATTGCTGTTTGCTTTGCTTGATTGCCTTGTGTCCAATTTGTTGCAGTCGCAGCATCAGTTACAGCATCATCTTATGCCCTAGATAAAAGATTCACCCCATATAGTACAGGGGTGAACCCTAACATAGTCTAAATACGGGCGAAAATAGCTTTAGTGTGGAACAGGAAGTAGAAACTCTGGCTCCAGGATCAAACGGCTACCCATATCGGCACAGAGTTGGTGAAATGGGTGAGAATGCAAAAAGACAAGATGGCGGCGATAAAACGCCATCAGTTTTATTTTAAAAATTCCTTAAACTACATGTTTAATTATATATTTCAAATCAAAAGTAGCGGGTAAATATGAAGAATTATGTGGAGAGTTCAGGCGCAAAACTGCGCAAACACCAATCCAAAAATGAACTTTAAATAACAGATTTCTACATGAAAATAATTTTGAAGCTCACTAATTCCACTTGTTATATGATCACATGGTTATTGAGTAATGAATAAAAGAGTAGGAATATAACAAATAAACTATTTGAAGGTTTTATTCCAATGTCTATCTCCATTTTTTGGATTGGCGTTCACGTGGTTTTGCGCCTGAACTCTTCATGTGAAGAATATATTTTGCTTCTTAAATTAAGAATTTACCAGCTCAATTAATTTCCCTGCCATGTCGAAATTCTTCGCCTGTTTTTCTAATATGTTGGTTTTCACCCCTGTACTGGATGTATGTGGTGAATCCTTTATCTACCTATGCCCTTGAACTATCAAATTTATAATGCGAACAACATGCATGATCTTTTGATCGATGCAGAACAAAGATAAATTTGAGTGATCGGATGCAGTTACCGAATTAGTAGGAGTGCATGCTTCCCGTGTGGAAGGTCGGGAATCTGATTCCCGGTCGAGTCAAGCCAATGACGTACAAAATTCATACTTGTCACTACCTAGCTTGGCGCTCGGCATCACTGGGATAGGGCAAGGAATGGTGGCCTCAGTTTCATGATAATGGTCAGTATCAGGATAATATTACTGAGTCGGACATTGGGTCATGGTGCCAGTTGCCTGATCTTCCAGTGTGGCAGCACTATAAAGTATCCGTGAGTGCGCACTCGGTACCGATCCTAATAATTATGACCTTAGATGTTGACAGGATGCAAAACTCAATGCTCTCATGGGGGTGATGAAAATGGGAAATATTGCGCCTAGAGTGGGACTCGAACCCACATCTCTTTGCATTCCGGGCCAGTGTGCTAACCATTACACCACCTAGGCTCCCTGATATCAACACACTCCCCACGCCTACCTGTCTATGTGGTTACTTGCCTGAGAGGTCAGTGCAGACCACTACAATGCCATAGATTTTGATCTCGGATTTTGTTAGATAAAGGATTCACCCGGTACTCGCAGTACATGGGTGAATACCGACCCTATATAAAAACGGTCGAAAAAGCGGGTTAATGAAATGAGAGCCTAATTTCACAATCTAAGAAGCAACATTTATTCTTTGTAAATGTCTTCATATTTACCCACTACCTTTGAGTTGAAAAATATAATAAATTAGCTAGTTTAATACGATTTAAAATTGAAATCGATGGCGTTCTATGGCCGCCATCTTGGATTTTTGCATTCTCTCCCATTTAACCAAATCTGTGCCAATATATGTAGCCATTTGATCATGGAACCACAGTTTCTACTTCATGTTCCATACTAAAGGTATTTTTGCCCGTATTTACGCTACGTTGTCGTTCACCCGTGTACTACAAGTACCGACGGAATCTTTTATCTAGGATTTTGTGTGCCTTTGCAACAATCCTCTCCACCATTGGGCCAATGGCGCAGATCGAGATTCACGGGATGTGTGACTGTTATCTGTCACGTGACATATGCCCATCAGCTGTCACGTGACATGTGCCCTGTGTAGCCCCTGGTGGTGTGCTCAATGACTGCAACCCCCTCCCCCCCCCCCCCCCCCCCCACCCCCCCCACCACCACCACCACCACCACCACCACCACCACCACCACCACCACCACCACCCTCACCCCACCCCCACCTCCATGTGTATAATACCAGATTCATACTCTACCTCGCTACCCGAGCCCTAACCCCACCTCCACCCCACTCTCACCCCCACCCTCACTCCACCCTCACCCCTACCCCCCACCCCACACCACTCCCTCATCCCCATCCCCCACCCTCACCTCACCCCCACCCTCACCTCACCCCCACCTTCACTCGACCCTCACCCCTACCCCCCACCCCACCCCACTCCCTCATCCCCACTCCCACCCTCACCTCACCCCCACCCTCACCTCACCCCCACCCTCACTCGACCCTCACCCCTACCCCCACCCCACACCACTCCCTCATCCCCACCCCCACCCACACCCTCACCTCACCTCACCCCCACCCTCACCTCTGGCATTTATGCTAGTCGGCGCCACTAGTGCCGGGCGGGTTCGACTAAGCATTATGCCCTTGACTGGCCCAGCGCCTTCGTGATACGCCACCCGGCATGCGCGTCAAAGTAACTCACCGTTCGGGCGAGAGGAAAATATGTTTGTTGTTTATTATTCGGCGGTTTGTGGCCAGCCAGGTATAGCACTTTCTTGTGTCAATAAACTGTATTTCCCACAACTATTCTTCCTTATGCCTTAGCGGGTCTACATATATATATATATATATATATATATATATATATATATATATATATATATATATGTACGAGTTGGTGGCGCCTGAGTGGGATGTAAATAGACATAGTGGTGCTGGCAGGTCTGGGTGTGAGTGCAGTCAGAGCCTACCCCATCTGCTGGGATTAGGGATCACCACACTCAAAGGTCAAGGTTGGTGGTGGCCATGGGGCCATACAGCTTGTGCTGGTGGGCAGACCACTGGTATCCATGGGGACCAGGAATGCTGGATCCCTATTCGTAGGGCCAAGAATGCTTGTTTCCCATTGGGGGAAAGAGGTGGGGTGATACTGTACAATGAACCCATGGAATCATATAAATAATAAACCAGAGGGCTTGACTCCCTCTTCTTCTTTACACTTTATACTCTTCCTTTCTCTTTGTCTGCATTGATTTCACCATAGCCTGCCTACACAGCCACATATTCGAGCCTTAGCTTTTACAATGGGTCACACATTGCATGCAGGGATCACGCATCGCGCACCATGCAGGTCGCTTAACGCACACCGCACCGCACACCACGCATTACGCATCGCGTACCACGCACCACGCATCACGCACCGCGAACCATGCATTGCACACAACGCACCGCACACCATGCACTCCGCACCATGCATTGCACACCACGCATCACTCATAACGCATCACACAATAAGCATCACACATCGCTAACCACGCATCGCTAACCACGCATCACGCATCACGCACCACGCATCGCATCATACGCATTGCATCATACGCATCACGCACCACGTATCGCTCACCAAGCATCACGCACTACGCATCACGCACCACGCAACCACGCATCACCCCTCCAGGCCCCCCGCCCACCGGCACCCATCGCCCTCTTACCGCTCATTCCCTCGCCCCCTCGTCCCCTCGCCCCCTCGCCCCTCGCCCCTCGCCCCCTCGCCCCCTCGCCCCCGGCGAGGGGCGAGGGGCGAGGGGGCGAGGGGCGAGGCGGCGAGGGGCGAGGGGGCGAGGAGGCGAGGGGGCGAAGGGACGAGGGGGCGAGGGGACGAAGGGGCGAGGGGGCGAGGGGCGAGGTATCACCCTCGCCCCCTCGCCCCCTCGCCCCCTCGCCCCTCGCCCCCTCGCCCCTCGCCCCTCACCTCCTCGCGCCCTTTCCCCCATCGCCCCCCCCCCCCCCCCCCCCCCCCCCCTGGCCCCCTCAGCCCTCGCCCCCTCAGCCCTCGCCCCTCGCCCCTCACCTCCTCGCGCCCTTTCCCCCTCGCCCCTTGCTAGTCGGACAACCCGCCCGGATAATGTCATCACGCATAGAACCACTCGCCCGCTTATAAGCTTACAAGACTGGCTCCCCCCCCCCCCCCCGCCCCCCCCCCCCCCCCCCCCCCCCCAGCTCATAGAGCATACAGACAGGCTTCTACCTACCCACTTACCAACGAACAGACGACCTTCACCTCCTCACCAGGCGCAAAGCCCTTGCTTGAGCTTTCCGTGACTCACCTATTTTGTTCAAATAGAGCAATTTACGCAAACAAAATTATGGCTTTCTTGTCTGCATTACCGAAGTGTTTAGTGAGGAAAATCTCTGGAGCAGTACAATGTCCACCTGTGAAGCTGTCGGTCATCCTATCGATCCTGCTCAGTGGACCCATTTGCAGTTTGGGCTATTTTCCGTTCCAACCCATGGACCACAACTGATTCATCAAAGGCTGTGGTAAAGTGCATATAAAAGACAGCTTGCTGCTTATCGAAAGGAGTAGCCTATATGGCGGCAGCGGGTTTCCTCCAAAGAAATATGTCAGAATGACCATCTGTTTGACGTCCAATAGCCGGTGATAAAAATCAACGTGCTCTAGAGGCGTCGTTAAATTTAAGAAAAAATAAATAGAGAAAAACCTCTGGAAATGGAGATGACTTTCTGATTCATCCATCATGAAGAATGATGATACATGACTGATTACAAACAAATAGAATAAATGATGATTTTATTCACTAATTATACTCACATAGTAAATTATACAACAGGTATATCTAGTAGGCCCATCATGAGCTCCACCACCATGTGGTCGTGGCAGAGAATACGCCGTCTACTGTCACAGTTCTTCTGCATCGGGTGCTGGCACGCTAGCCAGTGGGCAGGTCCACATGTGGACTGCCCATACTACAACCGGCTGGTGGCTCCCCCTACTGTGAGAGGTCACTTATGGCCTGACTAGGGAGGGGACAGGTCACTTGGTCTTGTGATGCCACAGTAGGTGGAGGTATTGAATAGACGAGGGAAGTGTACATTTCTGTTTTATAGTCGTTCTTCCGCGTGTGCTTCATAGACAGACCAGGGACGAACTGACCCTATGCGGCCTAATGTAAAAATAGTAAAGTAAAGTAAAAATTGACCGTCCGAGTGTGTTTGGAGGCAGTAACGACCAGACACAGCTGGCTTATAGTTATAGCTGGTCAGAGCCCCTGACAGGTGGCGCCGGTGTGGCCAAACCTGGAACTAATCACTGCCATACACTAGATGTGGTTCGCAAATAACAATACAAATATAACTGAAAATTATAGTGTCCTTGTTTATATTCGCATAATAGTTTATAGAGCACATATGCTGTAAGATTTATCCATCCATTAAGGAACTAAGTAAATCTAAGCAAGACTATAAATACATATGGATATATATATATGTACATGTACATATATATATATAATGTATATATATGATGCATAGCGTATTATGTGAGTATAAAGGTGCAGAAGGGAATTATTATTATATTGTATGTATTGTTCTATATTCTGCCTCCACAACTTCATACTGGAATGGTGGCGCCCCACGGTCAGGTTTGTTCTCCACCAGACTTTTCTGCTGCCCACCCACCCTACAGTTAAAGTTGCATAGTGCCATGGTTTTGAATTTCTGTATTTTGTTCTGAGATAAATATATTAAATCGATCACTAGTATCTACTTTACATTAGTTCAAAGTTACTTTTATTTTAAATGGTAAACTTTTGAGATATTTTGAGTGCAAACATGGAAAATTAGTTTTGGCAAGCTTGTCAAAACTCTGACACCATAGACTTCTACAGCAACAGGTTATCTTAAATTGACTCAGTATTTATTGCCTTCTACGCAGAAACAAATGCTTAATAAGTGCATCAATATCTAAGTTAGATATGTAAAATCAAATCTAGATAATTGGTTTGGTTTTGAAAATTTGATATTTCTTCGGACTATGCAGCTTTAAAGCCACACACTCTAGGGCCGAGTGCCAGAGAACTTTCCAACGAGTGAGTCGAACCCATCTCAGGCCGGGGACCCGACCGCTTAGTCTTTTCCCCCAAAATTCTCTTTATAACAAATCATACCACTTCTTTATGTCGGACCGGGCGCGGTGGTCGAATCGGTAGAGCACAGGCCTCGCATGCGGAAGATCGGGAGTTCGCGAGTTTGGTTCCCGGTCGAGTCAAACCAATGACTTAAAAATTGATACTTGTCGCCTCTAGCCTGGTGCTCGGCATTATTAGGATAGGGCAAGGGATGGTTAGCTCGGTGTCAGGATAATGTGACTGAGTGGGATATCGGGTCATGGTGGCAGCGGCCTGATTTCCCAATGGGGCAGCACTATAAAATTGCCATGAGTGCATACTGTCACAAGTCGGTACCCTTCATGATATGACCTTAGATGTTGCTAGGACAAAACAATAACAAGCAACATCTTTGTGTCGTGAATTATTTCACGTTGCTACACTTGACCAAATGGGATGGCCGAATGAGTTGAGTGTCCGTCTCCCACTTTGGTAGCTCTTGAGATTCGAACCCGCCGGTTCGAACTCTAGTCGAGTCAAACCGATGACTTACAAATTGATACTTGTCACTTCCTAGCATGACACTCGGCATTACTAGGATAGGGCAAGGACTGGTTTGCTTAGTGTCACGATAATGTGACTGAATAGACTACATCGCCATTCCAGCGGCCTGGTGCATCGTGGGATGCTTGGAAGAAAAACAGACCTGCGAGAAGCACATGGCACATGCTAATACACTGGGTGCAGCTATGAAATGTGCTAGTTTCAGCTCATCTCAGCTCTTGTTTGAATCATAGAATACCAACTAAAAAAAATATATATATAATAAATTAAGATATTAATCTTTTATCCAGCATTGCATTTACATCAATATAATCAGCACATCTTACGCCATGTACATTTAGATTTAGAGAAATCTGGGTGCTCAGACTAGTGTTAGAGCCATAGCCAGTTAGTTTTACTTATTTTATTCATGTTTGTAATTATATCCTATGGTTAATGACATATGTAGAGCTAGCAAATGAGTAGGGTTAATCAGACATTGGTTATATCTTTCTCTAAAACAAGTTTCTGTTGACACATTTGGCATTTTAAAATTTAGAACAAAAATTAATAATGGTAATGTGGATATCAGCCTAAATGGTGATATTGTTTTGTATGTTGTATGTTTAACTATGGCTACTTTTGCCTTAGTTATATTCATCAGATCAATATATTGCATGTGTGCATACATGTTTATGCCAAATTGTTATGTAGTTCTATTAATTTTGAATAAAATTGAAGTTTTGCCCTACGCGTATCGGCAAACTCAATGGCCGTATGCCTTTGCTTTGCTGCCCACACCATTTTCAGCACATGCGCAGTCAGAACGGTGATCTCGTCTATTGGATATCAGGTGGCTAGTTGGTGGCTCAGTATCAGGATAATGTGACTGAGTGGGATATCAGGTCATGGTGCTGGCGGCCTGGTCTCCCAGTGGGACAGCACTACAAAGTCACCATGAGTGCACACTGTCGCAAGTCGGTACCCATCCTGATATGACCTTAGACGTTGCCAGGACGAAGACCTCCAACAACCAACCACTGTTGCTGTACTTTGGGGATCACGTGGTACATTTGCAGAAGGTGACGACATTCTGTTGGGAGAGCGCGCCTTCGATACACACCGAGGTCACGTGATGATCACGTGACACGCAAACCGCAGTCGTTCTGCAACAGAATGGTTGCTGGTCTCGCAACATCTCGGGTTTTCTCGGTGCGTCTTGTGAGAATCGACGTGGAATTCCCCGAGATTTCTGCTCGTGACAGGAAGTGATTACCAGGCATGCGCAGAGAGGAGGGTGTGGGGGTGGAGGGTGGGGTGTGGAGGGTGTGAGGGTGTGGGGGGTGTGAGGGTGTGGGGATGGGGTGTGGCGTGGGTGTGGGTCGTAAGGGCCAGGGTGTGTGTGTGTCTGTGGAGGGTGGAGTCTGGGGTGGGGGTGGGGTTGGGGGTGTTGTGTGGAGGGTGAGGTGTGGCGGTGGGAGGGTGAGGGGCGAGGGGCGAGGGGCGAGGGGCGAGGGGCGAGGGGCGAGGGGCGAGGGGCGAGGGGCGAGGGGCGAGGGGTGCGCTCTACCGATTGGGCGACCACGTCCGGTACCGGGAGCTAAGAAAGATGTCTGCTTGGCACATCCTGCTGGGGACCACGTGACCTCTGCCCAAGGAATCCCTCTTCCATTTCGTCTTCATCATGGACACTCTACCGGGATTCCAAGAAATACAAGCTCAATAATTCACAGAGCAGTTCTGTGAAAAACAAACTGCAACAATGCTTGTGTGGAATTTACCGCATATGGGTCATTCTTTGAAACTGGGCACTAAAGTGTGACATGGAAACCAAAAGTGAAAAGGTTCCAAATAATAGCAAAATATATTCCAAATAATAGTATAATCCATGTTTCTACGAAGGTTTACATATTGTGCATATGAAGAGTTTAGGTGCAAAACCACGTAAATGCCAATCCAAAAATTGCCATAGACATTTGACTTAAACCCGCAAACCGTTAATTTTTTTAACATTCCTACTTTTTTTGTTCATTGCTCCACAATCATGTCATCACAAGAAAAGTGGAATTAGTGAGAATTAAAATTATTTTCAGGTAAAAAAGTTTTATTTTAATTGCATTTTTAGATTAGCGTTTACTTGGCTTTGCACCTGAACTCTTCATATGTCGGACCAGACGGGATGGCCGAATGAGTTAGAGCATCTGTCTCCCGTGATGGTAGACCATGGGATCGTGGGTTCGAATGCTGATCGAGTGAAACCAATGCCATAAAAATGTATACTTGTCGCTTCCTAGCCAGGTGCTCGACATTATTTGGATAAGGCAAGGACTGGTTGGCTCAGTGTCCGGATAATGTGACTGAGTGGGATATCAGGTCATGGTGCTGGTGGCCTGGTCTTCCAGTCGGGCAGCACTATAAAGTCGCCATGAGTGCGCACTGTCACAAGTCGGTACCCGTCCTGATATAACCTTAGATGTTGCTCGGGACGTAAAACAACAACAAACAAGCAAAACTTCATATGTTAGAGTTGAACAAAATATATTTCACTTTTTGATTTAGATCTGAATTAATTATCAGCATCGTTATATGGAGACCAAATATGTGGTTAATACATTTAGAGAATAACCTACTTCCTGTCACTTTCCTAAAGTTTCGGTCTGTAAGCTAAAACTATATGACCCGGCGTGCTGGGTAACAGCTTCAGTCCAGAATGCGGAATACCTGTAGGGCCTAGTAGCGTCATATTTTGTTTTTGAAGTTCTACGTATTAGCTTCTTTTTTTTTTCTTGAAGATTTATACTGCCTATCATGGATAAGTCTGAATAGACTTGTTTTCACCATTAAACAGTTTGTCGATAGAAAGCCAGAGCCTACACTTTTACCGACCCAAAGGATTTTTAACCTCCCACACCACATAGACATGGTATGAGAGCAACCGGCCTTTGATGACGCTGTAAGTTATACACAGCGGTGGAAGTCCAAATTGGCAGAGGTGGGGGCACTGGGAATCGAACCACCAACCTTCAGATTAGGAGTCTGACCTAGAAAAAAGTCAGACACTCTAACCACTCTGCAACAGAGAACACCACGTTCATGAAATAGTTTGTTTGTTGGGACTTTATGTCCTAGCATCATCTAAGGTCATATCAGGATAGATACCATCATGTGAGAGTGCACACTCATGGAAACTATGTACAGTACAACCCTGTTAAACCAAACTTTTTTCGACGGCCCGGCAAAATACTGCCATTTATCATATAAAAAAGTTGGTTAAACCAAAGTCAGTTAATCCAAAGTATTGGTTAATCCAAACAAAATTGTCGGCCCCAGGCCACTTCCGGTACAGTTAAACCAAACTTTGATGTGGTTTTAAGGTCATCTGAGACTTTTTATATGATAAATGGTAGTAGTTTGACGGGTCGCTGAAAAAAGTTTGGATTAACCGATCATTTGATTTAACCAAGCTTGGTTTAATGGGGTTAAACTGCATATACATAAAAAACAATAATAGTGTCCACATACATTGTATATTACATTCATAATGCACCAAACTTGTTGCCAAAGCCAAGTCGAAGTCAAAGTCAAAGCTCGGTTGAACCAATGATCGGTTAATCCAAACAAATTTCTAGGGTCCCTTCAAGTCTGGTTTAACGGGTTATACTGTATACAGCTGCCTGACTGGGAAACCAGGCTGCTCACACCATGACCCAATATCCCACTCAATCACATTATTTTGATACTGAGCAAACCAGTCTGTTCCCTATCCTATTAACACTGAGCTACCAGACTAGGCCGCTACAAGTATCAATTTTGTAAGTATTTGAATTGACTCACCTGGATTCATACCACCGACCTTACACACAGAAGGAGCGGGCCATAACTCAGGCGGTAGAGTGTCCACCTGTGAAGGTTTGGATCATCTGATTGAATCCTGCTAACTGGACCCATTTGCAGTCTGGGCTACTCTCCGTTCCAACCAGTGGTCCAGAAGTAGTTCATTAGAGGCTGTGGTATGTGCTGTCCGGTCTTTGTGAAAGTGCATATAAAAGATCCCTTGCTGCTTATCGGAAAGCGGAGCCTATGTGGCAGCAACAGGTTTTCTCCACAAAGAAATATGTCAGAATGACCATATGGTTGACGTCCAATAGCCGGTGATAAAAATCAATGTGCTTTAGAGGCGTCGTTAAATAAAGCTAACTTTTGTTTACGCGCAGGAAGCCAGCCAGCGCTCTTACACTAACTGATTCAGCCAGTGTCCGGTCGTAGTAATTTATAGGCCAATGGCCCCAATAACGCTGGGTTCAATGGCGGTTATTTTACTTTGTCCAATAACCAGGTGTGTAATTAACTGCACATGATTTTGATTAAGAGGGTCATTTTAATTAGACACTAATGAGTTGAATGTGTGTGTGGGTGTGGGTGTTATTAAGTATTGGAGGTGTGTGTGGGTGTGTGTGTTGCTAAGTATTGGAGGTGTGTGTAGGTGTGTGTGTTATTAAGTATTGGAGGTGTGGGTGTTATTACGTATTGGAGGTGTGTGTGTTATTACGCATTGGAGGTGTGTGTGTTATTAAGTATTGGATGTGTTTGTGTGTGTTTGTGTTATTAATTGTTGGAGATGTGTGTAGGTGTGTGTGTTATCAAGTATTGGAGGTGTGTGTAGGTGTGTGTGTTATCAAGTATTGGAGGTGTGTGTGTTACTAAGTATTGGAGGTGTGTGTGTTATTAAGTATTGGAGGTGTGTGTGTTATTACGTATTGGAGGTGTGTGTGTTATTAAGTATTGGAGGTGTGTGTGTTACTAAGTATTGGAGGTGTGTGTGTTATTAAGTATTGGAGGTGTGTGTGTTATTACGTATTGGAGGTGTGTGTGTTATTAAGTATTGGAGGTGTGTGTGTACGTGTGTTATTAAGTATTGGAGGTGTGTGTGTTATTACGTATTGGAGGTGTGTGTATTATTAAGTATTGGAGGTGTGTGTGCGTGTGTTATTAAGTATTGGAGGTATGTGTGTTATTAAGTATTGGATGTGTTTGTGTGTGCTTGTGTTATTAATTGTTGGAGGTGTGTGTACGTGTGTTATTAAGAATTGGAGGTGTGTGTGTATGTGTGTTATTAAGTATTGGAGGTATGTGCGTTATTAAGTATTAGACGTGTGTGTGTGTTTGTGTTATTAAGTGTTGGAGGTGTGTTATTAAGTATTGGATGTGTGTGTACGTGTGTTATTAAGTATTGGAGGTGTGTGTAGGGGTGTGTTATTAAGTATTGGAGGTGTGTGTAGGTTTGTGTGTTATCAAGTATTGGAGGTGTGTGTAGGTGTGTGGGTTATCAAGTATTGGAGGTGTGTGTGTTATTAAGTATTGCAGGTGTGTGTAGATGTGTGTTATTAAGTATTGGAGGTGTGTGTGTGTTATTAAGTATTGGAGGTGTGTGTAGATGTGTGTTATTAAGTATTGCAGGTGTGTGTAGATGTGTGTTATTAAGTATTGGAGGTGTGTGTGTGTTATTAAGTATGGGAGGTGTGTGTAGATGTGTGTTATTAAGTATTGGAGGTGTGTGTAGGTGTGTATTATTAAGTATTGGAGGTGTGGGTGTAGGTGTGTGTTATTAAGCAGCGGAGGTGTGTGTAGGTGTGTGTTATTAAGTATTGGAGGTGTGTGTAGGTGTGTGTGTTATTAAGTATTGGAGGTGTGTGTAGGTGTGTGTTATTAAGTATTGGAGGTGTGTGTGTGTTATTAAGTATTGGAGGTGTGTGTGTATTATTAAGTATTGGAGGTGTGGGTGTTATTAAGTATTGGAGGTGTGTGTGGGTGTGTGTTATTAAGTATTGGAGGTGTGTGTATATTATTAAGTATTGGAAGTGTGGGTGTTATTAAGTATTGGAGGTGTGTGTGGGTGTGTGTTATTAAGTATTGGAGGTGTGGGTGTTATTAAGTATTGGAGGTGTGTGTGGGTGTGTGTGTTACTAAGTATTGGAGGTGTGTGTAGGTGTGTGTGTTATTAAGTATTGGAGGTGTGGGTGTTATTACGTATTGGAGGTGTGTGTGTTATTACGTATTGGAGGTGTGTGTGTTATTAAGTATTGGATGTGTTTGTGTGTGTTTGTGTTATTAATTGTTGGAGATGTGTGTAGGTGTGTGTGTTATCAATTATTGGAGGTGTGTGTAGGTGTGTGTGTTATCAAGTATTGGAGGTGAGTGTGTTACTAAGTATTGGAGGTGTGTGTGTTATTAAGTATTGGAGGTGTGTGTGTTATTACGTATTGGAGGTGTGTGTGTTATCAAGTATTGGAGGTGAGTGTGTTACTAAGTATTGGAGGTGTGTGTGTTATTAAGTATTGGAGGTGTGTGTGTTATTACGAATTGGAGGTGTGTGTATTATTAAGTATTGGAGGTGTGTGTGTACGTGTGTTATTAAGTATTGGAGGTGTGTGTGTTATTACGTATTGGAGGTGTGTGTATTATTAAGTATTGGAGGTGTGTGTACGTGTGTTATTAAGTATTGGAGGTATGTGTGTTATTAAGTATTGGATGTGTTTGTGTGTGCTTGTGTTATTAATTGTTGGAGGTGTGTGTACGTGTGTTATTAAGAATTGGAGGTGTGTGTGTACGTGTGTTATTAAGTATTGGAGGTATGTGCGTTATTAAGTATTAGACGTGTGTGTGTGTTTGTGTTATTAAGTGTTGGAGGTGTGTTATTAAGTATTGGATATGTGTGTACGTGTATTATTAAGTATTGGAGGTGTGTGTAGGGGTGTGTTATTAAGTATTGGAGGTGTGTGTAGGTTTGTGTGTTATCAAGTATTGGAGGTGTGTGTAGGTGTGTGTGTTATCAAGTATTGGAGGTGTGTGTGTTATTAAGTATTGCAGGCGTGTGTAGATGTGTGTTATTAAGTATTGGAGGTGTGTGTGTGTTATTAAGTATTGGAGGTGTGTGTAGATGTGTGTTATTAAGTATTGCAGGTGTGTGTAGATGTGTGTTATTAAGTATTGGAGGTGTGTGTGTGTTATTAAGTATTGGAGGTGTGTGTAGATGTGTGTTATTAAGTATTGGAGGTGTGTGTAGGTGTGTGTTATTAAGTATTGGAGGTGTGTGTAGGTGTGTGTTATTAAGTATCGGAGGTGTGTGTAGGTGTGTGTTATTAAGTATTGGAGGTGTGTGTAGGTGTGTGTGTTATTAAGTATTGGAGGTGTGTGTAGGTGTGTGTTATTAAGTATTGGAGGTGTGTGTGTTATTAAGTATTGGAGGTGTGTGTGTATTATTAAGTATTGGAGGTGTGTGTGTTATTAAGTATTGGAGGTGTGTGTGGTGTGTGTGTTATTAAGTATTGGAGGTGTGTGTGTGTATTATTAAGTATTGGAGGTGTGGGTGTTATTAAGTATTGGAGGTGTGTGTGGGTGTGTGTTATTAAGTATTGGAGGTGTGGGTGTTATTAAGTATTGGAGGTGTGTGTGGGTGTGTGTTATTAAGTATTGGAGGTGTGGGTGTTACTAAGTATTGGAGGTGTGTGTGTATGTGTGTTATTAAGTATTGGAGGTGTGGGTGTTATTAAGTATTGGAGGTGTGTGTGTATGTGTGTTACTAAGTATTGGAGGTGTGGGTGTTATTAAGTATTGGAGGTGTGTGTGGGTGTGTGTTACTAAGTATTGGAGGTGTGTGTGGGTGTGTGTTACTAAGTATTGGAGGTGTGTGTGGGTGTGTGTTACTAAGTATTGGAGGTGTGTGTAGGTGTGGGTGTTATTAAGTATTGGAGGTGTGTGTGTTATTACGTATTGGAGGTGTGTGTGTTATTAAGTATTGGAGGTGTGTGTGTTATTAAGTATTGGAGGTGTGTGTAGGTGTGTGTTATTAAGTATTGGAGGTGTGTGTGTTATTAAGTATTGGAGGTGTTTGTGTGTGTTTGTGTTATTAATTATTGGAGGTGTGTGTATGTGTGTTATTAAGAATTGGAGGTGTGTGTGTATGTGTGTTATTAAGTATTGGAGGTGTGTGTGTTATTAAGTATTGGAGGTGTGGGTGTTATTAAGTATTGGAGGTGTGGGTGTTATTAAGTATTGGAGGTGTGGGTGTTATTAAGTATTGGAGGTGTGGGTGTTATTAAGTATTGGAGGTGTGTGTATTATTAAGTATTGGAGGTGTGTGTGTTATTACGTATTGGAGGTGTGTGTGTTATTAAGTATTGGAGGTGTGTGTGTACGTGTGTTATTAAGTATTGGAGGTGTGTGCGTTATTAAGTATTGGAGGTGTGGGTGTTATTAAGTATTGGAGGTGTGGGTGTTATTGAGTATTGGAGGTGTGGGTGTTATTAAGTATTGGAGGTGTGGGTGTTATTAAGTATTGGAGGTGTGGGTGTTATTAAGTATTGGAGGTGTGGGTGTTATTAAGTATTGGAGGTGTGGGTGTTATTACGTATTGGAGGTGTGTGTATTATTAAGTATTGGAGGTGTGTGTACGTGTGTTATTAAGTATTGGAGGTATGTGTGTTATTAAGTATTGGATGTGTTTGTGTGTGTTTGTGTTATTAATTGTTGGAGGTGTGTGTACGTGTGTTATTAAGAATTGGAGGTGTGTGTGTACGTGTGTGTTATTAAGTATTGGAGGTGTGTGCGTTATTAAGTATTGGATGTGTGTGTGTGTTTGTGTTTGTAAGTGTTGGAGGTGTGTGTACGTGTGTTATTAAGAATTGGAGGTGTGTGTGTACGTGTGTTATTAAGTATTGGAGGTGTGTGTGTTATTAAGTATTGGATGTGTTTGTGTGTGTTTGTGTTATCAAGTATTGGAGGTGTGTGTAGATGTGTGTTATCAAGTATTGGAGGTGTGTGTTATTAAGTATTGGAGGTGTGTGTGTATGTGTGTTATTAAGTATT
The DNA here is from genome assembly GCA_030323885.1 of Branchipolynoe longqiensis. Classification (NCBI taxonomy): domain Eukaryota; kingdom Metazoa; phylum Annelida; class Polychaeta; order Phyllodocida; family Polynoidae; genus Branchipolynoe; species Branchipolynoe longqiensis. The sequence goes on from JASIRB010003136.1 coordinate 22,457, forward strand.
GGATGTGTTTGTGTGTGTTTGTGTTATTAATTGTTGGAGGTGTGTGTACGTGTGTTATTAAGAATTGGAGGTGTGTGTGTACGTGTGTTATTAAATATTGGAGGTATGTGCGTTATTAAGTATTAGACGTGTGTGTGTGTTTGTGTTATTAAGTGTTGGAGGTGTGTTATTAAGTATTGGATATGTGTGTACGTGTGTTATTAAGTATTGGAGGTGTGTGTAGGTGTGTGTTATTAAGTATTGGAGGTGTGTGTAGGTGTGTGTTATTAAGTATTGGAGGTGTGTGTAGGTGTGTGTGTTATTAAGTATTGGAGGTGTGTGTGTGTGTTATTAAGTATTGGAGGCGTGTGTAGATGTGTGTTATTAAGTATTGGAGGTGTGTGTGTGTTATTAAGTATTGGAGGTGTGTGTAGATGTGTGTTATTAAGTATTGCAGGTGTGTGTAGATGTGTGTTATTAAGTATTGGAGGTGTGTGTGTTATTAAGTATTGGAGGTGTGTGTAGGTGTGTGTTATTAAGTATTGGAGGTGTGTGTAGGTGTGTGTTATTAAGTATTGGAGGTGTGTGTAGGTGTGTGTTATTAAGTATTGGAGGTGTGTGTAGGTGTGTGTTATTAAGTATTGGAGGTGTGTGTAGGTGTGTGTTATTAAGTATTGGAGGTGTGTGTAGGTGTGTGTTATTAAGTATTGGAGGTGTGTGTGTTATTAAGTATTGGAGGTGTGTGTGTATTATTAAGTATTGGAGGTGTGGGTGTTATTAAGTATTGGAGGTGTGTGTGGGTGTGTGTTATTAAGTATTGGAGGTGTGTGTGTATTATTAAGTATTGGAGGTGTGGGTGTTATTAAGTATTGGAGGTGTGTGTGGGTGTGTGTTATTAAGTATTGGAGGTGTGGGTGTTATTAAGTATTGGAGGTGTGTGTGGGTGTGTGTTATTAAGTATTGGAGGTGTGTGTGTTACTAAGTATTGGAGGTGTGTGTGTTACTAAGTATTGGAGGTGTGGGTGTTATTAAGTATTGGAGGTGTGTGTGTATGTGTGTTACTAATTATTGGAGGTGTGGGTGTTATTAAGTATTGGAGGTGTGTGTGGGTGTGTGTTACTAAGTATTGGAGGTGTGTGTGGGTGTGTGTTACTAAGTATTGGAGGTGTGTGTGGGTGTGTGTTACTAACTATTGGAGGTGTGTGTGGGTGTGTGTTATTAAGAATTGGAGGTGTGTGTGTATGTGTGTTATTAAGTATTGGAGGTGTGTGTGTTATTAAGTATTGGAGGTGTGGGTGTTATTAAGTATTGGAGGTGTGTGTGTATGGGTGTTATTAAGTATTGGAGGTGTGTGTGTTATTAAGTATTGGATGTGTTTGTGTGTGTTTGTGTTATTAATTATTGGAGGTGTGTGTATGTGTGTTATTAAGAATTGGAGGTGTGTGTGTATGTGTGTTATTAAGTATTGGAGGTGTGTGTGTTATTAAGTATTGGAGGTGTGGGTGTTATTAAGTATTGGAGGTGTGTGTGTATGGGTGTTATTAAGTATTGGAGGTGTGTGTGTTATTAAGTATTGGATGTGTTTGTGTGTGTTTGTGTTATTAATTATTGGAGGTGTGTGTATGTGTGTTATTAAGAATTGGAGGTGTGTGTGTATGTGTGTTATTAAGTATTGGAGGTGTGTGTGTTATTAAGTATTGGAGGTGTGGGTGTTATTAAGTATTGGAGGTGTGTGTGTTATTAAGTATTGGAGGTGTGGGTGTTATTAAGTATTGGAGGTGTGGGTGTTATTAAGTATTGGAGGTGTGTGTGTATGGGTGTTATTAAGTATTGGAGGTGTGTGTGTTATTAAGTATTGGATGTGTTTGTGTGTGTTTGTGTTATTAATTATTGGAGGTGTGTGTATGTGTGTTATTAAGAATTGGAGGTGTGTGTGTATGTGTGTTATTAAGTATTGGAGGTGTGTGTGTTATTAAGTATTGGAGGTGTGGGTGTTATTAAGAATTGGAGGTGTGTGTGTACGTGTGTTATTAAGTATTGGAGGTGTGTGTGTTATTAAGTATTGGAGGTGTGGGTGTTATTAAGTATTGGAGGTGTGTGTAGGTGTGGGTGTTATTAAGTATTGGAGGTGTGTGTGTTATTACGTATTGGAGGTGTGTGTGTTATTAAGTATTGGAGGTGTGGGTGTTATTAAGTATTGGAGGTGTGTGTAGGTGTGGGTGTTATTAAGTATTGGAGGTGTGTGTGTTATTAAGTATTGGAGGTGTTTGTGTGTGTTTGTGTTATTAATTATTGGAGGTGTGTGTATGTGTGTTATTAAGAATTGGAGGTGTGTGTGTATGTGTGTTATTAAGTATTGGAGGTGTGTGTGTTATTAAGTATTGGAGGTGTGGGTGTTATTAAGTATTGGAGGTGTGGGTGTTATTAAGTATTGGAGGTGTGGGTGTTATTAAGTATTGGAGGTGTGGGTGTTATTAAGTATTGGAGGTGTGTGTATTATTAAGTATTGGAGGTGTGTGTGTTATTACGTATTGGAGGTGTGTGTGTTATTAAGTATTGGAGGTGTGTGTGTACGTGTGTTATTAAGTATTGGAGGTGTGTGCGTTATTAAGTATTGGAGGTGTGGGTGTTATTAAGTATTGGAGGTGTGGGTGTTATTGAGTATTGGAGGTGTGGGTGTTATTAAGTATTGGAGGTGTGGGTGTTATTAAGTATTGGAGGTGTGGGTGTTATTAAGTATTGGAGGTGTGGGTGTTATTAAGTATTGGAGGTGTGGTGTGTTATTACGTATTGGAGGTGTGTGTATTATTAAGTATTGGAGGTGTGTGTACGTGTGTTATTAAGTATTGGAGGTATGTGTGTTATTAAGTATTGGATGTGTTTGTGTGTGTTTGTGTTATTAATTGTTGGAGGTGTGTGTACGTGTGTTATTAAGAATTGGAGGTGTGTGTGTACGTGTGTTATTAAGTATTGGAGGTGTGTGCGTTATTAAGTATTGGATGTGTGTGTGTGTTTGTGTTTGTAAGTGTTGGAGGTGTGTGTACGTGTGTTATTAAGAATTGGAGGTGTGTGTGTACGTGTGTTATTAAGTATTGGAGGTGTGTGTGTTATTAAGTATTGGATGTGTTTGTGTGTGTTTGTGTTATCAAGTATTGGAGGTGTGTGTGTGTGTGTTATTAAGAATTGGAGGTGTGTGTGTGTTAGTAAGTATTGGAGGTGTGTGTAGATGTGTGTTATCAAGTATTGGAGGTGTGTGTTATTAAGTATTGGAGGTGTGTGTGTATGTGTGTTATTAAGTATTGGATGTGTTTGTGTGTGTTTGTGTTATTAATTGTTGGAGGTGTGTGTATGTGTGTTATTAAGAATTGGAGGTGTGTGTGTACGTGTGTTATTAAGTATTGGAGGTGTGTGCGTTATTAAGTATTGGATGTGTGTGTGTGTTTGTGTTATTAAGTGTTGGAGGTGTGTGTATTTGTGTTATTAAGTATTGGAGGTGTGTGTAGGTGTGTGTTATTAAGTATTGGAGATGTCTGTAGGTGTGTGTGTGTTATCAAGTATTGCAGGTGTGTGTAGGTGTGTGTTATTAAGTATTGCAGGTGTGTGTAGATGTGTGTTATTAAGTATTGGAGGTGTGTGTGTTATTAAGTATTGCAGGTGTGTAGATGTGTGTTATTAAGTATTGCAGGTGTCTCTGTGTTAGTAAGTATTGGAGGTGTGTGTAGATGTGTGTTATTAAGTATTGGAGGTGTGTGTGTGTTAGTAAGTATTGGAGGTGTGTGTAGATGTGTGTTATTAAGTATTGGAGGTGTGTGTGTTATTAAGTATTGGAGGTGTGTGTAGATGTGTGTTATTAAGTATTGGAGGTGTGTGTGTGTTAGTAAGTATTGGAGGTGTGTGTAGATGTGTGTTATTAAGTATTGGAGGTGTGTGTGTGTTATTAAGTATTGGAGGTGTGTGTAGATGTGTGTTATTAAGTATTGGAGGTGTGTGTGTGTTAGTAAGTATTGCAGGTGTGTGTAGATATGTGTTATTAAGTATTGGAGGTGTGTGTGTTATTAAGTATTGGAGGTGTGTGTAGATGTGTGTTATTAAGTATTGGAGGTGTGTGTAGATGTGTGTTATTAAGTATTCGAGGTGTGTGTGTTATTAAGTATTGGAGGTGTGTGTGTTATTAAGTATTGGAGGTGTGTGTAGATGTGTGTTATTAAGTATTGGAGGTGTGTGTGTTATTAAGTATTGGAGGTGTGTCTAGGTGTGTGTGTTATTAAGTGTTGGAGGTGTGTGTAGCTGTGTGTGTGTTATTAAGTATGGGAGGTGTGTGTGTTATTAATTATTGGAGGTGTTTGTGTTATTAAGCATCGGAGGTGTGTGTAGGTTTGTGTGTTATTAAGTATTGGAGGTGTGTGTAGCTGTGTGTGTTATTAATTATTGGAGGTGTGTGTGTTATTAAGTGTTGGGGGTGTGTGTAGGTGTTTGGTAACAAATACTTGACCTTGGGTGTGTAAGTGTGTGGGTGTGTATTGGATCAAGTATTGAAGGTGTGTGTGGGTGTGTGGATGTCTGTATGGGATCACACACTGGAGTTGGGGTGTGTGGAGGTGTGTGTGTAGGTGTGTGTGCGGGTCTGTGGGTATGTGTGTGGTAGCAAATACTTGACCTGGGGTGCGTAGGTGTGTGTGATATCAGGTATTGGAGGTGTGTGTGTTGGTGTGTGTTATCAAATACTTGACCTAGGGTGTGTAGGTGTGTGGGTGTGTGTGATCAATTATTGGATATGTGTGTGTGGGTGTGTGGATGTGTGTATGGGATCACATACTGGAGTTGGGGTGTGTGTAGGTGTGTGGGTGTGTGGATGTCTGTATGAGATCACATACTGGAGTTGGGGTGTGTGTAGGTGTGTGTACGTGTGTGGGTATGTGGATGTCTGTATGGGATCGCATACTGGAGGTGGGGTGTGTGTATGTGTGTGAGTGTGTGGATGTCTGTATGGTATCACATACTGGAATTGGGGTGTGTGTATGTGTGTGGGTGTGTGGATGTCTGTATGGGATCACATACTGGAGTTGGGGTGTGTGTTGGTGTGTGTATGTGTGTGGGTGTGTGGATGTCTGTATGGGATCACATACTGGAGTTGGGGTGTGTGTTGCTGTGTGTATGTGTGTGGGTGTGTGGATGTCTGTATGGTAACACCTACTGGAGTTGGGGTATGCGTAGGTGTGTGGGTGTATGTGTGGTATCAATTATTGGAGGTGGGTATGTGTGGTAACACTCACTGGAGGTAAGGTGTGTGCAGGTATGGGTGTCTGTATGGTATCAAATACTGGAGGTCGGGTGTGTGTAGGTGGGTGGGTATATTCGCAGTATCAAGTACTGGAGGTGTGTGTGTGTGTGTGTGTGGGTGTGTGGGTGTGTGGGTGTGTGAGTTTGGGTGTGTGGGTGTGTGGGTGTGTGGGTGTGTGGGTGTGTGGGTGTGTGGGATGTGTGGGTGTGTGGGTGTGTGGGTGTGTGGGTGTGTGGGTGTGTGGGTGTGTGGGTGTGTGTCGGTGTGTGGGTGTGTTGGTGTGTGGGTGGGTGGGTGTGTGGGTGTGTATTGTAACACATACAGGACACCCACCTCCTCTGTAGATATTTTGCGGTTTTAAATATGTATTCATCATACATCGGCATTCTGTTTTCTTTTGGCTCAGTTGTTTAAATAATTCTTTTGATGACGAAAATATATATTAAATAGGACATTGTGTATGAGAAAGGGGAAAGCGTTAATGATATTATATCATATGGCATTGCTTCATTTGCTTTTTGGCTACCGTATTTAATTGTTTGTGTTACATACTCGAGACAGGTGGTAATGTAGCGGAGGTAATCGGGACGGCAGCTTAGTGAATGCAGGTGTATGGATAGTTATGATTTTATGTTCCCGTTGTCGAGAATAGAAGCAGGTGCTGGCGGAGTATTAGTGGTTGAGTGGGTTAGTGTTGGGATTGTTGGTAGAAGTCAGTTGGGCAGTTATGATTTTACGTTCCTGCTGTTGAGAATAGAAGGAGGTGCTGGTGGAGTATTAGTGGTTGAGTGGGTTAGCGTTGGGTGGGTTGGTAGAAGTCAGTTGGGCAGTTATGATTTTACGTTCCTGTTGTCGAGAATAGAAGCAGGTGTTGGCGGGGTATTAGTGGTTGAGTGGGTTAGCGATGGCTGGGTTGTAGAAGTCAGTTGAGTAGTTATGATTTTACGTTCCTGCTGTTGAGAATAGAAGGAGGTGCTGGTGGAGTATTAGTGGTTGAATGGGTTAGCGGTGGGTGTGTTGGTAGAAGTCAGTTAGGCAGGGCGAGGACTGGAGAGGAGCAGAGTCTCAATGTTCCTTGGCGTTTGGGATTGAGATGGGCATACATGGGGCGGGGGGAGGGGGTGAGGGGGGGGGGTCAAATAGAAACAAAGTGAAGCTTGTTTTATTTAACAACACATTTAGAGCACATTTGTTTAGCATATTATCGGCTATTTGACGTCAAACATATGGTCATTCTGACATATTTCTTTGGAGGAAACCTGCTGCAGCCATGTAAGCTACTCTTTCCTATAAGCAGCAATGGATCTTTTATATGCACTTTCCCACAGACAGGACAGCACATACCACATCCTTTGATGAACCAGTTGTGGACCACTGGTTCGAATGGAGAAAAGCCCAAATTGCAAATGGGTCCACTGAGCAGGACCGATAGGATGACCGACACCTTCTCTGCTCACAGGTGGACACTCTACCGCCTGAACTACGTCCCACTGCCCCGGGTCAAATAGATTTGCTTGTTTGTTAGGGTTTGACGTCCTGGCAACATCTATGGTCATATTAGGACGGGGGTCAATTAGAAGAAAGGGCGGTGGGATGAGGGATAAGCTGATATGGTCGGTTAATTGTTGGAGATTTACATCCTAGCAACATCTAAGGACATTTCAAGACGGGTACCTACAGATTTGTGACAGCGCGCACTCATGGTGACTTTATAGTGCTGCCCCCACTGGGAGACCAGGCCGCGAGCACCATGACCTGACATCCCACTCAGTCACGTTATCCTGACACCGACCCAACCAGTCATTGTCCTATCCTAATAATGCCCAGTGCCTGGATAGGAAGCGACAAGGATCAATTTTGTAGGTCATTCGTTTGACTCGACCGGAAATTGAACTCCCGACCTTCTGCATGGGAGGTTTGCGCTGTGCCGATTCGGCCGTGGTGTCCGGTAAGCTTTTCGTTTTGTTTTGTTTGTTGTTGTTTTATGTCTTCGCAACATCTAAGCTCATATCAGGATGGGTATCGACTTGTGACAGTGAGGCCTACCCCGTCTGCTGGGATACTGATCACCACACTCAAAGGTCAAGGTTGGTGGTGGCCATGGGGCCGTACAGCTTGGTGGTGGTGGGCAGACCACTGGTAGCCATGGGGACCAGGAATGCTGGATCCCTATTGGTAGGGCCAAGAATGCTTGTTTTCCATTGGAGGAAATGGGTGGGGTGATACTCTGCAATGAACCCATGTAACCATATCAATAATAAACCAGAGGGCTTGACTCTCTCTTCTTCTTTATACTTTATCCTCTTCCTTTCTCTTTGTCTGTATTGATTTCACTATAGCCTGCCTACACAACCACATATTCGAGCTTTAGCGATTTTACAACTGGTTGGAACGGAAAATAGCCCAAACTGCAAATGGGTACACTGAGCAGGATCGATTGGATGATCTAAGCCACGATTTCAGTGCACTGGAATGCAATCCAGCGGTTTTTGTAATTTGTTCATCCTTTCTTTTCACAATAGTAAGGACTGAAAACCTGACATAATTAAAGCTGCATAGTCCGATGACAACATCAAATTTTCAAAACCAAAATAATTATCTAACTTGGATTCTTCATATGAAGAGTTTATGCGCAAAACCATGTAAACGCCAATCCAAAAATGTAGTTTATATAAAAGATTTGTACCTGAAAATAACTTTAATTCTCACTAATTCCACCTTTCATATGATCATATGGTTATGGAGCAACAAACAAAAATGTAAGAATACAAAACATATACGTTTTGTAGGTTTGATTCCAATGTTTATCGCCATTTTTGGATTGGCGTTTACGTGGTTTTGCGCCTGAACTCTTCATATCTACCTTTGATACTGGGGCACTTATTAACCATTTGTTGCCACATAGAAGGGAATCGTGAGGCAATTGAATAGAACCTGTTACTGCAGAAGGCTATGGTGACAGAGTTTTGACAAGCTTGCCAAAATTAATTTAGCATGGTTGCTCTTCAAATATCTCAAAAGTTATCCACTTAAAATAAAAGTTACTTCAAGCTAAAGTAAGGTACATTATAACGATCAACCTAATGTATTTATCTCAGAAAATGTAAAAATGTCAAAAACCATCGGACTATGCAACTTTAAATAATTCCGAAATAGTCAACCCGAGCTTGTATGAATGACTTTTGTTAAAGCTGCATAGTCCGATGAAAGCATCACATTTTCAAAACCAACAAAATTATCAATTTTGATTCTACAAATCTAACTTAGATACTGATGCGCTTATTAAACATTTGTCACCACATAGAAGGAAACACTGAAGCCACGAAAACCTGTTACTGCAGAAGCCTATGGTGTCAGAATTTTAGTGTGCTTGCCAAAATTAATTTGGCAAGTTTGCATTTCAAATATCTCAATAGTTAGCCATTTAAATTATTTAAAAAAAATTAAAGCTAAAGTAAGGTAGATTATAGCGATCAACCTGATATATTTATCTAAGAAAATAACAGAAACCCAAAACCCTTCGGACTAGGCAACTTTAATATAAGATCAGTCCAAACCTGGAGCCATTTGAAACAATTGGACGCCCAGGCATCAGTGTTGAGAAGAGAACAGTGCATAGCATGTATAGATTCATGGTCACGGCAACCAGTGTCATTGGGGTGATGAAAATGGGAAATATTGCGCCTAGAGCAGGACTCGAACCCACATCTCTTTGCATTCCGGGCCGGTGTGCTAACCATTACACCACCTAGGTTCCCTGATATCACCATACTACCCACGCCTACCTGTCTATTTGGTTACTTGCCTGAGAGGTCAGTGCAGACTACTACAATATGATATATAGCGATATATATATCTGTAAAACAAATTCTTGAACATTACTTGCATGAATATGCTATTTTTAGTCACTATTTCATTTTCACTACATGATGTTATATTGTTGCTCTCATACCATGTGAGGGGTCGACAGAGTAAAAAATAAAATCATTGTCATTGTCATTGTCATTGTCATTATTGCTACAAGACCAGACAAGATGGCCGAATAAGTTAGAGCATCCGTCTCCCATGCTGGTAGATCGTGGGGTCGTGGGTTCCAACCCTGGTGGAGTCAAACCAATGACTTAAAAATTGATACTTGTTGCTTCCTAGCCAGGTGCTCGGCATTATTAGGACAGGGCAAGGACTGGTGTGCTCAGTGTCAGGATAATGTGACTGAGTGGGATACCAGGCCTGGTTTCCCACTGGGACACCACTATAAAGTCGCCATGAGTGCGGACTGTCACAAGTCGGTACCCGTCTTGATATTACCTTAGATGTTGCTAGGACGTAAAACAAAAAAAATCAAAAACAAAAAATCATTGCAACAAAAATAATGATGATTTAGCATGATCAGTATATATATATATCCAGTCGTACATAATTGATGTAATGGTATGCACCTCAGACTGGCCTCGCCAATCTATTGCAGGTGGTGTGGCGTCATTAAGTGCATGTAGGAGATCTTTATGTGACGATCTGGGGAGACTTAAGTGTCCATTGTGTTGCTAAGGACTGTTTATTATCAAACTCGAAGGTCTGCAGAAGGTCAGAGCAGGTCTGTGTAACCGAAGGAGGGACATAGTCTATTGTGTGTGGAACTCAAACTTATATCGACATATTTTATATATATAATATATATATATGTATTCTATATATTCTGTACATTCTGTACATTCTGTACAGGATGCTCATTCTGCGCCCCCCACCCGCGCCCCCGCGCACCCGCGCACCCCGCGCCACCCGCGCCCGTGCCCCCCGCGAGGTCCACAAATAACACAAATCTGTTATTGGCATTTGTAAGTCATTGATTTGACTCGGCGGGTTCAAACCGTGAGATATGCGTAATGAGTCTAGACGTCTAGACGTCTAGACACGTCTGTAATATATGCAAATGAGATGACATCACATGTACTAAGTGTGCCGGAGGTGTAGACCCCTGTACGGGGGAATAAAGCATTCAGTATCCAGAAGTCAAAGTGTTAAGACATTGTACTTTCACAAAACCCACGACTTCCCTCCTTTCGAATCCTTTGAGATGGACGGGTGGGTGGTGATATGGTGAGGGTGTGACTGGTTGGTGGGTGGGTGAGGCCTGACTGCTCGGCATTAATGGGATAGGGCAAGTACTAGTTAGCTCAGTTTGAGGATAATGTGACTGAGTGGGATATTGGGTCATGGTACCAACGGCCTGATTTCCCAGTGGGGCAACACTATAAGTATAAAGTCACCATGAGTCTGCACTGTCACAAGTTGGTACCCGTTCTGATATTACCTTAAATGTTGCCAGGACGTAAAACACACAAAAAACACAACACCAGGTTGGGGAAAACATAGGTTACTAGTACTATCATCTATGGCTACTCGTTACTTTTGATAACTAGGCAATGCACATGTGCGGGAAATCCATAATGTAAACATAAATGCTCAAGGTGTCTGTCTACACCTGTGGACTTGGAGCGCGACGTAGCTCAGGTGGTGTGTCCACCTGTGAAGGGGTCGGTCATCCTATCGGTCCTGCTCAGTTGACTCATTTGCAGTATGGGTTATTTTCCGTTCCAACTAGTGGTTCAGAATTGGTTCCTCAAAGGTTGTGGTGTGTGCTGTCCTGTCTGTGGGAGAGTGCGTATAAAAGACCCTTTGCTGCTTATCAGAAAGAGTAGCCTATGTGGCTGCAGCAGGTTTCCTCCAAAGAAATATGTCGGAATGACCATATGTTTGATGTCTAATAGCCGATGAGAAAAATCAATGCGCTCTAGAGGCCTCGTTAAATAAAACAAGCTTTTCACCTGTAGACTAAACTCTTATTGAATTGGAAGCCTCGTTGTGGGTATTTAGGGGGAATTCAAGATATCATGAGAGGTCAAGGTCAGTATCGATGCTGGGATTCCATCCTGCTTGCCTGCTTGCCTGCTTGCCCGCTTGCCCGCTTGCCTGCTTGCCTGCTTGCCTGCTTGCCCGCTTGCCTGCTTGCCTGCTTGCCTTCTTGCCTGCTTGCCTGCTTGCCTGCTTGCCTGCTTGCCTGCAGACCCGAGTCAGAGCGGAAATAGATGGTTCTCAATGGCATTCCCATCATCCATTACTCTTTCCTTAGCAACGGAGAAACGCCGGCATTCCTCCTAGCTTCCTGCTTAGCAACCCAAAAAGAGAGAGATTATGTGTGAGTGTGATTTGTGTTTCATGGTGTGGTAGCACCCAAGAGTGAGAGTTTGCATGCACTTGTGGTGGCTGTATAGTGTTGCCACCGGCACCATCACTCGCTATCCCCTTTTTTGATATTCTAGCGACATCTATAGATTTGATGGTTTTTTTTGCTCTCATTTTATTAAACTTTAGTAACAACACATGTTTAGTGAGAACCTATAGTCAGAATTGCTCATACAATCTTTCTCATGTTCAAATAGGGGTTAGCTGTAAAAAAGTAAAGCTTCTTTTATTTAACGATGCCTCTAGAGCGCATTGATTCATTTCATTGTATCATCATGTAAAGTCCACTGCTCGAATCTGTGGTTGTGTAGGCAGGCTATAGTGAAATCAATACAGGCAAAAAGAGAAAGGAAGAGTATAAAGAGTGAAAGGAGAGAGAGTCAAGCCCTGAGGTTTATTATTTATATGGTACATGGATCCAGCATAGTGTATCACCCCACCCCATTCTCCCAATGTGGTGGGTTTGATCAGCCGGCTGCTGGTTGGTGTTTCACATGTACACATGTACAATTATATTATGCATGATATAGGTAAGTATGAATACACATCAATATGAAATTGCTATGAACAAATACACATCATCATCATCATCATCATCATCGCCATCATCCCATATCTTTCACATTCATATATACATTTATACATATAATATAGCAACTGTTTAATCAAGAGAACAGCCAGTGCACCAAGTGGTGGGTTTGATCATTTTGATTACACAGTACAGGCTGAGTGAGCCGTCTTAGTGTTATAGGGTCTTTGGCCCAACCCACTTCCAGTGGCTTCTAGGTTAGACCTTTTTAACTCTCCTCCCGCTCTCACCTTGGCAACAGTCGTCGTCGCTGCAGGTGGTGGCCTTATCGGTATTGTGTTAACCCTTTGCCTGTCAGGTCCTTGCTGTTTTACTAAAGTGTATGCAGGTATTGCACGTATAGCAATACCTCAGGGAGTTTGACGCCCCTGCCCTGCAGAGTTGTAAACCACTGCCTTGTGGTACAGGTTCTTGACAGAACCGAAGGCTAAGGGAGCAAACCCTGAACAGCAAACCATATCACTGTGGCAGCATTAAGGGCGGTTGATGTATGGAACTCCCAACATCTCCCGACCAGCCACTGCAGGGACAAATAGTTTTGCGCCTGTCTGGACATGTTCTTGCCGGTGTAAAACCTCTATTTGCTCCCTGAGAGAGTGCCGCTGGTAACTTGCAAAAGCCAGCAGCACTTCAACCCTTTTGTAGGCAGCTTTCATGAAATGTCGACAGGTGAAAAAGCTGCATTCAATCATGAGGCTAACCTGGAAGGTCAAAGAGACAAATAAGCAAATACTCAAACAGACGGGGCTGCCCTCTATGGAAGATCTTCTGATCAAAAAGAATCTCCGGCGGACTGGACACCTCATGACGATGTCATCAGACAGGCTACCAAAGCAGATTCTCTATTCTCAACTGTCTTCTGTCTACAGAAAGAGAGGGCGCCCTCGTCTCCGGTTCAAGGATACCATCAAGAGAAACCTGAAGCTGAGAGACATTAAGACTGACTCATGGACGCAACTCTCACAGCAGAGAGCTAAATGGAGAGCGGGAGTCAAGTAATGAAAGCAGTCTTTGTCACATCGTGACTGACAGCATGATGATGATGATGATGATGATGATGATGATTTTATTCATCGAATAATATCTCATCAGCACCAGAGCACTGGTCTTCCGGCCGTACAGTACAATTCCTTGATACATAAATGAAATTACTATCAGTCGTAATAGTACCTGCATGCAAATCCTGTTTTATACTAAAAGTATTATACATTTTATAAATGAAATATCAGCTGTAGTAGTAACTGTATACAATTCCAGTCCAATAAAAGTATCACGCATTCAGTGAATACGTATTGCATGGTTCTATAATTGTCTTTAAACATTTATTTCCTTCTTTCCTTTTTTTCTAAAGAAATATATCAAAAATATATTTGCCTAGTTTTAGATAATTCCCATAACCCTTCCTTGTACCTTCCCTCTGCATTGGAGAATTTTGCAAATTGACACAGATTGAACAATTTCAGACTTCCATGTAAATTTCAATGTAGGCGTATTAACGTGATTGACAAGACTGATAGAACAGATACCGCTCGCTCTTCGCCATGAATATGGCCCTTGTTGCCATCACTGTATTAAACCACCAGCAGTCAATCAAACTAAGGCTAAGGTTAGGTATGATTGAGGTCCACAAATAACAAAATCTGTTATTGGCATTTGTAAGTCATTGATTTGACTCGGCCGGGTTCAAACCTGTGATATATGCGTAATGACGTCTAGACGTCTAGACGTCTAGACACGTCTGTAATATATGCAAATGAGATGACATCACATGACTAAGTGTGCCGGAGGTCTAGACCCCTGTACGGGGAATAAAGCATTCAGTATCCAGAAGTCAAAGTGTTAAGACATTGTACTTTCACAAAACCCACGACTTCCCTCCTTTCGAATCCTTTGAGATGGACGGGTGGGTGGTGATATGGTGAGGGTGTGACTGGTTGGTGGGTGGGTGAGGCCTGACTGGTGGGTGGGGCATTAGGTGGGGGTGGGGGTGGGGGTGGGGTGAGGTGGGGGTGTGGGTGGTGGGGTTCATGACCTGTGAGACAGGTTGAGATGATTGGGTGGCATAACCTCACTGCCCCTGGTCATTAAATAGGTCGGTGTCAGGCGGTCTGTAGCTGGACCAGGTCTGCACACTGAATACAGAGCACTGCTTCCCCCACCCCCGCCCACCCCCCACCTTCACACCCCTACCCACACCCCCACCCCCACCCACCCCCACCCCCACACCCCATAAAGACAGCAATCAGGATGCAGCAATCTGTGCAACATTCCACACTAAGGAGGAAGATTGACCTCTCTGACCGTGGAGCCATCCCAAACTAAACACACCGGGCGCGGTGGTCGAATCGGTAGAATGCAGGGCCTCGCGTGTGGAAAAACGGGACTTCGGTTCCTGGTCGAGTCAAACCAATGACTTATAAAATTGATACTTGTCGCTTCCTAGTCTGGCGCTCACCATTAATAGGAAAATTGATACTTGTCGCTTCCTGGCCTGGTGCTCGGCATTAATATGATAGCGCAAGGACTGGTTAGCTCAAATGTCAGGATAAAATGACTGAGTGGGATATCGGGTCATGGTGCTGGCAGCCTGATTTCCCAGTGGGGCAACACTATAAAGTTGCCATGAGTGCGCACTGTCACAAGTCTGTAGGTACCCGTCCTGATATGACCTTAGATGTTGCTATGATGTAAAACAACAAACAGACAAACCAGATTATTCAGCTTCAGAAGACGTATATGCGGCATTTGTGAGAATCATGGCTCTCCACTTGTGCTCCAGTTTTTGGACATGTTTATGATTATTTATGATAGCCACCTGGCGGGAAAAAGAGGTTTCAAAGGGGAGTGCCAAGGGGTTATTGAACATGTTCTACACGCATCACTGCAATGTATTTGGTTTCCAACTGTTTTGTCTCATAAATCTTAGTCGCTTTTATAAGGTGCAGACCAGTAGGAATGGCCGATTGAGTAAGATCAAGCCTTTTTTTCTACGCGAAGGTTTGTAGGTTGTTTGTTGAGAGTTTTACGTCCTGGCAACATCTATGGTCATATCAGGACGGGTACCGACTTGTGACGGTGCGCGCTCATGGTGACTTTATAGTGCTGTTCCACAGCGAGACCAGACCGCCAACACCATGACCTGATATCCAACTAGGTCACATTATCCTGACACCGAGCCAACCAGTCTGCGGAAGGTAGTTGTGTCAACCATTAACCGAGTTGAATAAAGGACTTTCACAATTCTCAGCATTGCTAGGACAGGATTTCAATGCCACCCTTCTTACCATTCGACTGCCTGCATGCTAACCATTACATCACCTAGGCTCCCTGATGTCACCACCATACCCACGCCTGCCTGTCTATGTGGCTCGTTGCCTGATAGGTCAGTTAAGAATAATACATTTGTAAATAAATGTACTTCTTGGTTTTGTTTGTTGTTTGTTTGTTTATTGTTGTTTCATGTTGTAGCAACATCTAAGGTCATATCAGGACCGGTACCAACTTGTGACAGTCCACACTCATGGCGACTTTATAGTGCTGTCCCGTTGGGAAATCAGCCTGCCAGCACCATGACCTGATATCCCACTCAGTCACATTATCCTGACACTGACTGAACCAGTCCTTGTCCCATTCTAATAATGCCGAGCGCCTGGCTAAGAAGCGACACGTATCAATTTTAAAGTTATTGACTCGATCAGGGTTCGAGCCCACAAACTCATTGGTTAGAATCGCCCGATCTCCCAAAACAGGGGATGGATGCTCAACTCATTCGGCCATCCTGTCTGGTCTACTTCTTGGTGCTAAGTGCTAGTGAAGCCTACATAGTTTATTGAATGTGAAGTTGGCGAGACTACTCGCCTTGTGACAATTGCGAGCTTGGGCTGATTCATCCTGTCTGGTCTACTTCTTGGTGCTAAGTGCTAGTGAAGCCTACATAGTTTATTGAATGTGAAGTTGGCGAGACTACTCGCCTTGTGACAATTGCGAGCTTGGGCTGATTAACCCGCATTTGGAAATGCGGGCTACTCGCCATGGCAGACTCGCAATTGCCACCATTTGCGAGGCCCCAGGTTTCCGGCCGTAAAGCGTTGCTAGGATACATCAATTGCCAGTCTTCTGGCAACGAGAAGAGGTTGGGCATTCGGACCCAGACCCATTGGACGTGTTTATGCGTGCTCTGATGTTTTTAGCCGAGATTTAGGCTTTTATTGTCGAAATTCTAAACTTGTTTATACTTAATAATATGGGAGGGGATTTCATAGTTTATATACGACATGTTGCTATGATCCTTTGTTAGTTTTTGTTAAGAATAAAGCAGTGAGCTCTTGGAAAGGTAAATTGGAACGTTCCTTGCATTCTTTCCTATTCTCCAGTCTTCTTGTAAATTAACCGCTATGGTCAAACTTGATATTCGATTGCTTTGTATGTAATTAAGGGCCTTATGCCTAATAGGCCTTATGCAGCTAATTAACCGATCTGCAGGAAGATTATAACAGATATATTAACAGATTTAACGTAGTGTTGTTTTGGCTAAAAATACGACAGTAACTTAGGCTGATTAACAGTGACAGTGGCAGCAACACTAGCATGTCTGCTTAGTTCTGGATTAATTTAAACATATTAATATACACCGAAAGGCGGGGAGGACAGCCAGTTAGTTGAAATAACCTAGTAATTGATTTAGGCCGATAAATGCGGGTAGGGGCAAAATCCTGTATTTAGATGATACTCTGGCTGGTCGCCCTTAGCCCGGGAATGACAGTGACGGCGACGGACTACCTGCAGATGGGACGAGAGGCAGCGGCGGCCCGCGGCAGGCCCACGAAACTCACATGGAAATAATTACATAAATTAATACGTAGGCTCGCCTTAAGCGGGGTGGAATAGCCCGACGGTTAAAAATGTATGAATTTATTATACACTTATTATTAATTATGTAATTATCTTCTAATTGTAATTGTTATCTACGCTATTTCTAATTATGCTGATATATGTCAACTAACTACTACAGACGACAGGTGAAAAAGCTGCATGCCTTCATGATGCGACATCTGCGTTCAATCATGAGGCTAACCAGCTGCTAACCTGGAAGGACAAAGTGACAAATAAGGAAATACTCGAACGGACGGGGCTGCCCTCTATGGAAGATCTTCTGATCAAAAGGAATCTCCGGTGGACTGGACACCTCATGAGGATGTCATCAGACAGGCTACCAAAACAGATCCTCTATTCTCAACTGTCTTCTGGTTACAGAAAGAGAGGGCGCCCTGGTCTCCGGTTCAAGGATACCATCAAGAGAAACCTGAAGCTGAGAGACATTAAGACCGACTCATGGACGCAACTCTCACAGCAGAGAGCTAAATGGAGAGCAGCAGTCAAATAATGAAAGCAGTCTTTGTCGCATCATGACCGACAGCATGATGATGATGAACTACTATAACATCCAACTTCTGTTTGAGGTCCTTGCGGGGGGGCAGTGAGCGACGTGGGGAGGGGGGAATTGGTCTGCTACTAGACAGGCACCTTTGTGTTTCCCACTTCTCCCTCCAGGTGCTGCTGCTATCACTCTGCATTAATAATATGTGTACATCAATATTTTTTCTCTCTCTCTTTCTTTGTTAGGTGAGTGCACTTCATTATCATCAAACTTGGACATCGCATCTGGTAAGTAAGATTTTGCACCTACACTCGGATTTCTCACTCCAGATTTGAACTTACCCATGTAAAATATTTAGACTTTCTACACATTGTTACGTTATAAAATAGATTCCATTTAAAGTACCCATTTGTTTTAGTGAGTAGATATAAGAATGTGCAACCCATTGTTGAACCCAGACTGACAGGGTGGGAGACAGTCATGTTTGGTATTTAATGTTTAATGTGTATTGGATCCGGATTGAATTTGTATGGAGTGCATCGGATATGATAGTGCTGTCAGGTCAAGTTGCCATGACCTGGTGGTAGCTGGGATGTGGGAATGAGGGGTGCACCTGAGCTGCACCCATCTCTACTGTCCTGGAATCTCAAGATGGCCACCATAAAGAGTAAAATAACAATATGCCATGGATCAATGACATCATGTACCTTCAATGATATCATGTACCTTCAATAATATCATGTACCTTCAATGACATGCCTGTAGGAGTGTTGGAGAGATTCAAAGCCTGGGAGAGCTGGCAGTCACCACTGGGCCTTTCATGTGACAAGAGTTACTTTTGTGTCCATCCTCTATTCTGTGCCATACCCATTGTAGCCACTTCACTATTATAGATAGGCAACTATAGGACTCAGCTACACCACACCATTTCCTATACTACACCCTCTGGTACTTTATGGTATTTTATATATATTTAACACGCATTTCATTATAGCTCACTTCCATTTATAAAGATCTGGCGACTACCTTTTAAAAGGGATTAGCCCATAGATTACACCCAGGATCTATCGCTTTCCTACTATATCCCCTCTAATGGGATCTGGTGTAGACCATTGGGCCTGGAACCGTACTCCGACAAATGCCGTCCAAGCGCACCTTTTCATTATTTGTTGTATAATTTATTATGCAAGTATTATTTCAGGACGAAGGCAGGTATTATCTAATATTCGGGGTAATACCCAATATATCATATGTGCCAATGTTTAGGCTACCAACTAAGGGGAAATGCAAATGTATCTGTTCTTGTCAGCAACTGTTGTCATAAATTGTGTAGGTCACACAACTGGCCTGGGGTAGTGCTCAATGGACGCTCGTCACATCTATGTTATCTTCAACTGTCTTATTTTGCTCCCTACCACCCTGTCTGGTGGAATAACGCATTACATAACATCATCCGGTCCACCGCTTGGCTGCGTCCATTTGGCCCCGGGGAGCACAACAGCATGTACACATCATTTCCGCGCTGCTGCTCACTACTTGTCGTTCAAATTTGGACTTCATAATAAACGGGTACAGCCTTTTTGTAGCTGCCAGCCAGAGAACTTCTCATCCAAACCGTGCCTTGTCTTGTCTATGTAAGCATAGGAGTTAAATAATATCTCTGGTAAGACCACACTTGGAGTTTGCAAATCAAGTTTGGGCTCCTCAGCTGGTTAAACACATTGTAGCTCTGGAAAATGTACAATGTAGTGCAACAAGGATGATCCTAGGATTGGGAGAGATGGCATTTGAAGATCGCCTGAGGATACTTAGGCTACCAACATTGTCATATCATCATCTCACGGGAGATATGATTGAGACTTATAAGATTATTCCTGGATTCTATGACAGTGAGGTCTTTTGAAGTAACTTTCATTTTAATTGGCCAACTTTGGAGATATTTGAAGTGCAACCATACACAAATAATTTTGACAAGCGTCCCAACATCCTGACACCACAGGTTTCTGCAGTAATGGTGCTGTCACATTACGATGCTTTGCACCAATGTATGTTGACGTGTGTGATTTCTTTGCACTAGTCCAGATACATGCGCGTTAGGCGCGCGTTGATATATGTTGATCTACGTCAATGTTCGGCGGCACGCGTCAGGGGGTCGGCGAAGTTTTGTGCTTGCACAAAACTTTCGACGTACGACAATGCGCGGGGTGCCAACATTATGGCAATGTTAGATGTGCATTGGAGGAACGTTGTTCTGACGTTGTGTGACGTTGTCATACATTGACTTTTTTTCCTGTGACGGCGAGCGTTCCATCAGCGCATCGGTAACATACCACCGTCAGGAAGCGTTACACGTGTTAGGCCAACGTCGCGCATGCTGATTGCACGCTGGTGCCATGCTGACACGCGGCGAAACATGCCAAAACATGCCGAAATGCACTGGAGTGTCGTTGGTCATGCATCAATCACACACTGGAGTGTCGGAGGTCAAGCGTCGATCACGCGCTCTCATACGTCGTGCAACACGTCGGCCGGTCGCTAGCGGAGCACTGGAATAACGTTATGCGAACGCTAGGCACACACCGCGCGCGCATGAGGCTCGTTCCCACATGTTGCGCCCACCTTTTTTTGTTCTTTTTCTCATGCGTCGATATACGTTACCACAACGTCGGGCGCACGCTACTACTATGTTGCTCTGACGTCAAACTTTTCCCACCGCGCCGAAAAGTTTGACGTGGCTCGACGTAAAAAAGGGATTTTGCGCGAGATACGTTGTAGTGTGACAGCACCATAAGAGGTTCTATTAAATTAACTCAGTATTGCCTTCTATGTGACAAACAAATGCTTAATAAGCGCATCAGTATCTATGTGAGATATGTAGAATCAAATCTAGATGATTGTTTTAGCTTGGAAAATTTGATGCTTTATCGGACTATGCTGCTTTACCAATGGGTGTCTTTATCCAAAGCGGCAAATAGTTTATACAACCTCACTGGGGACTGGTGACATGTTAGTAAATGGGCATCACTGCTATCTTCAGTGCCCGAAAGGACCAATCAGACAATCAGCTGCTGGGCGATGTCGGAACGAAGGTACAGGGTCACCGGAAGGGCCTTCTGGATAACGCTGATTGGGTCAGTCCAATGGGTAAGGGTAGGTGACCCAGAAGAATTTGTAAGGAAGCGCAGAATGTGAAGTTGCTGGGATGTGAGGGGCCAGTCTGAGGTAGAGACTCACATACTTAATCGTATGAGTCAATGGTGTATTGTCACTTACTAGGTAGGATGGATTCTGGGTGACTTCCTGTGTGGAAGGTCATGGGTTCGAATCCCGGTCGAGTCAAGCTATGTTATTGTTGTTATCACGCAGGTTAGCTATGCTTAAGGTTGTATCATGGTGAGTACCGATTTGTGACAGTACGCACTAGTGGTGACTTTATAGTGCTGCCCAATTTGGAGATGCGATCACCAGCACCATGACCAGATATCCCACTCAGTCACAGTATCCTGATACTGAGTAATGCTAGTCCTTGTACTATCCTATTAATGCAGAGCGCCACGCTAGGTAGTGAAGTGTATTAATTTAGTAAGTCATTGGTTTGACTCGGCAGGGATTCAAACTGTTCATTTTCCGCGCGGGAATCTAGCCAGCTCTATTACCGAGTCAGCTATCGTGTCTCTTCAAACTTGAGTTATTACTAAATTATTTAGTATTGTCATGGGGGTGATGAAAATGGGAAATATTGTGCCTGTCTGGACATGTTCTTGCTGGTGTGAAACCTCTATTTGCTCCCCGAGAGAGTGCCGCTGGTAACTTGCAAAAGCCAGCAGCACTTCAACACCTTTGCAGGCAGCTTTCATGAATTGTACAACCGCACCGACTTGTGACAGTGCACACTAATGGCGACTTTATAGTGCTGCCCAACTGGAAGACCAGGCCACCAGCACCATGACCTGATATCCACTCGGTCACATTATCCTGACACTGAGCCAAGCAGTCCTTGCCCTATCCTAATAATGCCGAGCGCCAGGCTAGGAAGTGACAAGTATCAATTTTTAAGTCATTGGTTTGACTCGACCAGGGTTCCAACCCAGGACCCCATGATCTACCAACACGGGAGATGGACGCTGTACCTCATTCGGCCAACCCGTCTGGTCTCACATTTGAAGAAAAACAGAAAGCAAATCACTCTTTTAATTAGATAAAAGATTCAGGCCTATCAAGAGTCCGGGTGAATGACAATCCTGCCTACATCTAACCAACAAGTTCTGTGGAGGTGGTGGTTCCAGCATGCATTTTTTTAATTATCTATATTGACGTAGAGTAAAAGAATTGGAAGAGATTGCAAAATAATCACGATGGAACCTCTCGATTTGACTTTTAAAGTGTGTTAACCTACATGATTAAATAATTTCATTACGCCAAATGTAGTGGACTAGAACAGAGAAGTATTTGAGCATGTCAAGGCCCTGTCACATTGCGATGCATCTCGCAAGCACGGCCAATGCGTAAAATCACTTTTTTACGTCGAGAAGCGTCAAACGTTTCGGCATGGATGGCAAAGTTGGACATATGCATACCCTTTACATAGCGTATGGCCAAAGTATGACCAACGTATGACCAACGTATGGCTAACGTACCTCCCGGCGAAAAATGCTTGAATTGCGCTCACGGTACATTCACAGAAAGCTGGTGAACCTTATATACATTATTTGATCGCCAGAACTACACCTCATACGTTACATATGTCAAGACGCGCTGGAGAAATGCTAAATGTACGTTAGATGTACGTTAGGCATATGTTAGGCATATGTTATCCATACATTGTCAGTATGTGGACTGTATGTTCCCACTGCCTTTAACATAGGTCAACGTAGTGAACAACATTTGTTTAACCTAGTCAAATGTACATCGCCTAACACATACATAACATACGGCGGACATAAAATCCACACGTTGTCAAACATTGTCATACGTAGAGAGTTTTGTGCATGCACAAAACTTTGCCAGCCCCCTGATGTGCGATGCTGTACCTCGACGACCATTGACGTACATTGACATATACCAACAAGCGCCTAACGCATGCGTAATGCATAACGATGTATCCCGACATAGCAACCAAAAATCACATACGTTGGCGTACGTTGGCGCGATGCATCCTAATGTGACAGCCCCTTCAGATTGTAGATACAAAATTCACCTCTGATTGCGTTACAGAGGTGAACCACAAGGCTATGTAAAAGCTGGTGAAAATGTGTTTCACAGTTCATGGCCTTGGATAAGCTCTCCTACCTGTCCTACCTCATGTTGATTGAAATTCATTAGCGACAATCCAAGTGTATATATACTCAACATATACACTCCACAGTGTTCAAATCACATAATATCAAGGCATGTTTATTCAAAATCAGTTTGCAGTGATAGAGTTAATGAAATAAATCCTCCATGTTTCAATGAACTGTTTGTACCACCTGACTACCTCAACCAATGCAAATGTACCACCTGACCACTTCAGCAAATCAAAATGACCTAGACTGGACTCTAATCAAAATGGCTGACATGTGGGTATGTCAATCCACATTTTAAACTTTATGTATCTATGAATATAATCGACTAAACAACTAAAAAGTTTAGGGTAAATACATCCAGGTAGGTGAAGAATATATTTTGGTTCTTTGATTGTGGATTTTGGCTCTCATTTCACTTCCCCATTTTTTCGCCAGCTTGTATATAGGGTTGTATTTCACCCCTGTAGTGGAAGTACGGGGTGAATCTTTTATCTAGTTAGATTGCAGACTGCTTGAGAACCCATTGGTGTACCCACCCTGTTCAGATGATTATACAAACATCACCTGATCCTTCAGACATTTCTTTCTGTTGTTTGTCTTTTGGAGTTTTATGTCCTGGCAACATCTAAGGTCAAATCAGGATGGGTACCGACTTGTGACAGTTCGCACTCATGGCGACTTCATAGGGCGGCCTCACTGGGAAATCAGGCCCCCGGCACCATGACCCAATATCCCACTCAGTCACATTATCCCAACGTTGAGCTTACCACTCCTTGCCTTATCCTATTAATGCTGAGCACCAGGCAAACCATAAACAGAAAACCATGTCACTGTGGCAGCATTAAGGGCGGTTGATATATGGAACTCCCAACATCTCCCGACCAACCACTGCAGGGACAAATAGTTTTTCGCCTGTCTTGACATGTTCTTGCAGGTATGAAACCTCTATTTGCTCCCAGAGAGAGTGCCGCTGGTAACTTGCAAAAGCCAGCAGCACTTCAACACTTTTGCAGGCAGCTTTCATGAAATGACAAATAAGGAAATACTCGAACGGACGGGGCTGCCCTCTATGGAAGATCTTCTGATCAAAAAGAATCTCAGGTGAACTGGACACCTCATGAGGATGTCATCAGACAGGCTACCAAAGCAGATCCTCTATTCTCAACTGTCTTCTGGTCAAGAGAAACCTGAAGCTGAGAGACATTAAGACCGACTCATGGATGCAACTCTCACAGCAGAGAGCTAAATGGAGAGCGGCAGTCAAATAATGAAGGAAGTCGTTGTCGCATCTCAACCGACAGCATGATGATGATAATGATGATGACCAGGCTACGAAGCGACAAGTATCAATTTGAAAGTCATTGGTTTGACTCGATTGGGCCCCCAATAGTCGATGTTTACTTTTTGTGCTGGGGGGTCGGTCAACAAACGACTCGACCGGGAAGCGAACTCCCGACTTTCCGGACGCCAGGCCCGCACTCTACCGATTAGGCCACGGCACCCGGTAATTTCTTTTTGTTGATGATGGACTACTCCCTCTTCCATACCCCCACTCCCCCCCCTCCCCCACTGCCACCACCACCACTTTCTCCTTGCTTCCACCATTAGGACCAGACGGGATGGCCGAATGAGTTGAGCGTCCGTCTCCTGTTTTGAGCGATCAGGGGATCCGAAACCATGGGATCCTGGGCTCGAACCCTGGTCGAGTCAAACCAATAACTTCAAATTGGTACTTGTCGCTTCCTCGACAGCGCTTGGCATTATTAGGATAAGGCAAGGACTGATTTGGCTCAGTGTCAGGATAATGTGACTGAGTGGGATATCGAGTCATGGTGCTGGTGCCTAATCCCCCAGTGGGGCAGTGCTATAAAGTTGCATGAGTGTGCAATGTCACAAGGCAATACCCGTTTTGATATGACCTGAGATGTTGCTAGGACGTAAAACAACAACAACAAACAAACGGACAAATCCGCCATTAGGTTCACATCATTAGGGCTTCTCCGGTCGTGATGGGGTTGGGGTGGTGTGTGGGGGGTGGGGGGTGGTGTGTGGGGGGTGGGTGTGGGGGGTGGGAGTAGACAGATCTCAAACTGAAATAATCCGACGAACAGCATCTGCTGAAATAAGGAACTGATTGGTTGACGAATCGAGGCTGTTTCTATTGCAATTTTTGCTCATTTATTATCATTAAAAAAAAAAGATTTTGTCCTGAAAGATGAAAGGTCTCACAATGAAGAATAATGAGTTGTGTTTGTTGCCATGGAACAATGTGATATTCCTGAGGTAGTTGTCCCAGAAAAAAAACGGCATCAGAAATATCCAACACAGAAATGGACAGGCCACGGTCATGTATCGGATCCACCCTGAAATACAAAATGGCTAAGCAAACAACACAACCATCCCACCTCGTCGCAGTCCTGAAGGGTCCGAGTGTGTTCTGGCACATTGGTGCACTATCTAAGGACAGGGCTTGAGTGAAATGATGCTGGAGCAAATCAAAACGGGACAGGATCCTGTCCCACAAGCATGCATGACACCCAAGTAGATGTACATAGTAGGCTAAGGTATCATACTCAGACTAGGCAAAACTCTGGAAAGAAATACAAAAAAACTAACATATAACACCCAAATCGCAAAAGGCTGGCCTGAGCAGAAACAGGTAAACACTCCTGGGTGAGGGACCAGACCAAGACAGCAACACAGCTGTCCAGCGTTGAAAACAAGCACCCTCGTGGGAGCTTATACATTATGGGCAGAGTAAATACCTTGTCAATAACAAATAAAATAAATAAAAAACTACTCCTAGAGCATTTCAGTCCTCAATGTGACCTTTCAGAGGCGTTCCAGTAAATAAACAAGTTTCAGCTCGATCAGCTGATTCTAACCTCGCATCTGCAACGCTATGAAATATGCCAATTGTACACCCGCACCTGCCATGGCTACAAACAATTCACATACATTCCTAGAATGTCAATGCGAAAAGAGATCCAGCGTTGAAAACAAGCAAGCACCCTTGCGGGAGCTTATATGTTATGGGCAGAGAAAATAAATACCTTGTCAATAAACAAATTTAAAATAGCAAATTTCCACACGTGACCGGGCGCGGTGGCTGAGTCGGTAAGAGCGCAGGCTTCCTTTGTGGAAGGTCGGGGGTTCGAATCCCGGGCGAGTCAAAACAATGACATGCAAAATTGATACTTGTCGCTACCTGAGCTGGCGCTCGGCATTACTAGGATAGGACAAGGATTGGTTAGCACAGTATCAGGATAATGTGACTGATTGGTATGTCGGATCATGGTGCCGGCGTGTTGATCTCCCAGTGGGGCAGCACCATAAAGTCGCCATGAGTGGACATTTTCACAAGTCTGTACCCGTCCTGATATGACCTTAGATGTTGCCAAGATGTAAAACTCCTGCCAACAAACAAATAAACACTCCCCACCCTAGGGGCATGATTCGGGTTAGCTGGTTTCTGATGTCTCCCTAACCGACCACCTCCAGAGATCGACCACTCCCCTATATCGATCGCTTTATTTGGGTCCCAACAATACCATTGTAACCACATTGTAACTCCCTAAACCGACCACCTCCCTAAATGGACCACTTGAAATCGGTCCCAAGGTCAGTCGATTTAGAGAGGTTTTACTGGAAGGAAGTTTGTTTCTTGTTGTTTTACGTCCTAGCAACATCTAAGGTCATATCAGGACGGGTACCGACTTGTGAAAGTGCACACTCATGGTGACTTTATAGTGCTGCCACACTGGGAGACCAGGCCACCAGCGCGATGACCTGATATCCCACTCAGTCACATTATCCTGACACTGAGCCAACCAGTCCTTGCCCTATCCTAATAATGCCGAGGGCCTGGCTCGGACACGACAAATATCAATTTTGAAGTCATTGGTTTGACTCGACAATCATGATCCCATGGTCTACCAACACGGGAGACGGACGCTCTAACTCATTCGGCCATCCCAAAAGGAGGTTACAGGAGGTTACAGGAGTAGATGCAGATAATAGAAACATAATAATGAAGCAGCAGAATAACATACATGAATATGTTTATTGTCCTAAATTTCTATTAATTTTGAATAAAATTGAAGCTTAGTACGGTGCATATGGGCAAACTCAATGACCGTGAGCAATCTTCCTACAGAAAAAGTGAAATATCTCTAATACTGCACAACTTAGAAACAAACTGCTTGACATAGAAACAGATGACATGTTTAGCGAACAAATTCTATTAAATTTATATGCTTACTCTTCTGTATTTCTATTAATTTAAAATAAAATTGACGTTTTGCACTGCACATATCGGCAAACTCAATGGCTGTGCACAATCTTCCTACAGAAAAGGTGAAATATCTGTAAAACCGCACCACCTAGAAACAAACCATTTCGCACACAACGAGATAACATATTCAATGAACAGATTATATTAAATTGATGTGTTTTTTGTTCTTTATTTCGATTCATCCTGAATAAAATTGAAGTTTTGCACTGCGCATATCGGAAACTCAATGGCCGTGTGCTTTTGTTCTGCAGCCAAGCTGCGCACGCATACACAATGTTTATAAACATTGAAAGGGGTCTATACAGCATGTAGTAGGACCAGACGGGTTGTCTGAATGAGTTGAGGTGAGCATCCGTCTCCCAATTTGGTAGGCCATGGAATTCGAACCCACATGGTTGAAATCTGGTTGTGTCAAACCAATGACATATAAATTTATACTTGTCGCTTCGTAGCCAGGCACTCGGCATTATTAGGCTAGGGCAAGGACTGGTTGGCTCAGTGTCAGGAAAATGTGACTGAGTGGGATATCAGGTCATTGTGCTGGCGGCCTGGTCTCCCAGTGGGGCAGCACTATACAAATTTGCCATGAGTGTGCACTGTTACGAGTCGGTACCTGTCCTGATATGACCTTAGATGTTTCTAGGACGTAAAACAACAACAAACAGCATGCAGCACCCACAGCATCCTGGTGTCTGAGATGGGTGTCTGTGTGTCGGTGCTGTAAGATTACACTATGCGCCTAAATGTCGTCTGCACCACACCCCTCCTCTACTTCCAGCTATCAGGCTGAATAGCAGACAACATTTTGACTGTGCAGCGCAAGCTTCGGCATCAGCCAGTTCCCGTCGTTGTCCTGAGCCTTCGCTCATCCTTTGAACCAGCCACAATTTCCGGTGCCCGCTGGACCTATTTATGTTAGCGCCCCCTAAGGGAATATACAGGGAACCGATTTGCAGAAGAAATGTGTGTAGGTGAGCGCAATAGTATTCACAGACACCAAAGTTGCTTAACCACGCAGTTCTAATCAGGCCTCGTTCTGGGCCGCATTCAGGGTCCGTCTCGGAGGCACCTCAGAGACGTCTTGACGATGCTTTTTGGCTTATTTCCATTAAGGGTGCATCTCGGAGACGTCTCAAAGACGCCATTTCAGACTGGAGATGAAAAGTGCCTCGAAAATGGCCACCGTATTCAGTGCTTTCAGCCAATCACAGCGTAGCTTTTCCATCGCAAATGGCTGCCACCTATGGGGGGCGGCCATTTTCTAGACAACAATCTGCTTTTGCCGTTCTGACTAGCGTGATGTCACGGCCACATCCAAGGAGCCTCTGAGATGGACCCTGAACACGGTCCTGGTGAAGCAGGGCCAGGGCCGTGTTGAGGGACACTGCATTGATGTAGAGCATTGATGCAGTGTATGGTCAGTGTAGCTGTTTACCATGTGCATGTGGGGGTAGACCATTCAGCCTACCCCTCTTTCTCCACCCCCATGCCTCTAAAGTCGTGTTTACTTGGGCAATTGTAAAGCGAATTAGACAAAGCGATTTATATGAAGCGAAGTAGTGGCGTGTTTACACGCACTGAGTTTGAAGGCGGAAATCGATATCTGTGCATGAGCAAGTCCATACTAACCAGCACCAGTTTCGGTAAATATGTTTATTCCGCTGAATAAGTCTTTTGTCAGTGCCGAAGCACTGGTCTTCCAGCCATTTGTCAATTCAGTGTTATTTACACAAAAGGTATATAGAATAAAGTGTACAATACCTATTGAATAGACAATTTGCACCATGTAACACAATGAAATTCTGAAACCCAAAGTTCCATAACAATATGGTACAGTAGTGTCACATAACTAGATCAATATTAGTCAGATCAATGTGAGTATTTACATAGTATTTAGAATGTAAGCAGAAGTTATCTTCTGTATTCAGTTGGTAAACTTGTAGTAAGTTTTAATGTTCAGTTGCAGCTAGGCAAGCGGTATATAAATGTTGGTTTGTTAGGAAAAATTCTAGTGTAACTCTAATGAAGCTAGTTATGTGAGTTTATGAATTATGTTGTTGGGGTGGAGTTGTTAATAGTACACTGGACCATCTGTGACCAGTGAAGCAGTGGGACCAATCCCAGTGCATTTAGGTCTTAAATTTTAATTTTTTTTACCTGGACTGTCTCTGTCATCGTATATGGTTGACTGGAGATAACAGAGGAACAGCAACAAATAAAAAAAGTGGGGGCTTGGGGGGGGGGGGGGTGAGAAACCGAGGCTGAGGGTTTGGTGGTCTGCCACTTACTGTATGGTGACGCATGGAACATACTTTACTGCAACTGCATAAGGGCCTGCCCAATCCGATGTTCTCTCAGTGAGTTTTTAAATTCTAGGTAAGATGACACTGCCCTGGTTCTGGTTGGTAGGTTGTTCCACATCATGCTGCCTTGTAAATTGGTGCTTTAATTAGTTTGTTTGTGGAAGGCTTGGGGACTTTGAGTAGAGTGGAATCTGCCCGTCTAGTATTCCTTTTTGTGTTTTCTATATATTGGGTATCTTTGTTGTTTGTTTGGAGTTTTACAACCTGCCAATATCTAAGGTCATATCAGGACAATGGTAGTGTCATGGGGGGTGATGACAATGGGAAATATTGTGCCTAGAGTGGGACTCGAACCCACATCTCTTTGCATTCCGGGCTAGTGTGCTAACCATTACATCACCTAGGCTCCCTGCTGTCACCACACTGCCCACGCCTACCTGTCTACGTGGTTACTTGCCTGAGAGGTCAGTGCAGACTACTACACTCGTCCCCCTGGAATTGTAAGTCTTTTAATGCTTACAATTACATACATACAGGCAATGCACTTACACATACATACACAGGGTAGGTTCAACAACCATACAAACCATAGCTTGTACAGGATCCTTGTCACGGCACGGTCGTAGAGAAACCTAGATTTCCTGTAAGAGGCCTGTCAGACGGGGAAGACCAGGATTGAAGACCTGGCTCTGACCCAACACCGCTGGATTGAATCATTACTGAACCGGAAATAGAATGGCCTACGTGTTTGACGCACGCTGAGAGATCTGCGAGTTGCAAACAATTCTCTTCACTCAGCATGTCTTGTTTGATTGGTATTTTACTTGTCCACTCCTGATTTATTAGAAAACAAGCCTGTATCAGAATGTCTATTACTTAGCCACTACTGATTTGGTAGGTTTGTTTGTTTGTTTGTTGTTATTTTACGTCCTAGCAACATCTAAGGTCAGATCAGGGCGGGATTTGGTACAGGCTGATTTGGTAGGCTATAAGCCTGTATCAGGATGACTATAGTCCCGGTCACACACGGGCCTTAAGTCGCCTCAACTAATTCGCCTCATCTAAGTCGACTCACATTGGGCGGGTGACTGCGACGCTGAGGCGAATTAGGGCTGAGTCGGCTCAACTAGTTTGCCTAAAGTAAGCCGCCTCGCGAGGTAGATTAACTGAGGTGAACTAGCCTGAGTCAGCCTAAGGTGCGTGTGTGAACGCAAGTGGTTTAGTTGAGGCGGTTTAAGCACATCACGGTTGATGTATGTATGTGTGTCTATGTCCGTATGGATGCATGTGTGTATGCGCATGTATGTGTGTATGCATGTATGTGTGTATGCAAGTGTGTATGTATGTGTTGATGTATGGGCGGATGTATGTGTGTATGTATGCATGTATGTATGTTTGTTTGTATGTGGGGATATATGTGTGGATGTATGTGTGTATGCATGTGTGTATATGTATGTATATGTGTATACATGTGTATGTATGTGTAACTATATGCATGTATGTATATGTGTATGCATGCGTGTATGTATGTGTGGATGTATGTGTGGATGTATGTGTATGTCTGCATGTATGTATGTTTGTATGTGTGGATGTATGTGTGTATACATGTGTGTATGTATGTGTATACATGTGTATGTATGTGTCGATGTATGTATGTGTGTATATATGTATGTGTAGATGTATGTATGTGTGCATATATGTGTGTATGGATGGATGCATGTATGTATGTTTGTATGCATGTTTGTATGTAGGGTATCCCAGTGAGGCAGCACTATAAAGTCACCATGAGTGCACACTGTCACAAGTCGGTACCCATCCTGATATGACCTTAGATGTTGCTAGGACCTAAAACAACTACAAACAAACATAGATCTGAGCAGGTTTAACACACGTGTCTGAACACGCCACACTTACAAACCTTGGTATGTGTGAACGTGCCACTAGTTCGACTCATCTTAAGCCGTGTTCACACGGGCAAAATGTGAAGCGAATTAGACAAATCGAATCAGGTGAGTCGAATTAGCGGCCCGTTCACACGGGCAGTACTTGGGCCGGAAATCGAAATCTGTGCATGAGCAAGTCGATACTAACCAGCGCCAGTTTCGGTTAGTCGACGTCACCACGAGAGAGTGTGGGTTCGACCTAGATATGTATGGACTGAATCGTATTGGTTTGGAAGGGTCAAAACTTCTGCTGGGCAGTGAAACCCTAAAAATAAATGATGAAAAAAATATCTGTGCACAGCTAGCGGTTTCATAGACTAAATTATATAATATGTGCTTTTGATCGACCGGAAAGTCAACAAAGTAAGCTCTCGACTGCGCATGCGCGTGAGGTGCTTAATCTGCCTCAGTGCGTTCACACGGGCAAAATAAATCGATTCACAGAAATCGCCTCACGTAAACTACCTCGAGAGGTGGTTTACATTATCCGCATCACAGGAATCGATTCAGCCCTAATCCGCCTCAGCCGTGCGTTCACACGGCAAATGTGAGCCGAACTAGGCAAGTCAATTTCTATGAATCGATTTACATTGCCCGTGTGAACACAGCTTTGGTCGCCTTATCTAAGTCGGTCTAGCGTTGTATGCATGACCACGGCTTATTACTTAGCCACTTCATATTTGGGAGGCTATAATTCTGTGTCAGGACGTCTATTACTTATTCACTCCTGATTTGGTAGTCAATACTCCTGTATCAATATATCTATTATTTATCCACTACTGATTTGGTCGGCTATAAGTCTGTATCAATATATCTATTATTTATCCACTACTGATTTGGTCGGCTATAAGTCTGTATCGGGATGTCTATTACTTATCCACTACTGATTTGGTCGGCTATAAGTCTGTATCGGGATGTCTATTACTTATCCACTACTGATTTGGTAGGCTATAAGTCTGTATCGGGATGTCTATTACTTATCCACTACTGATTTGGTCGACTATAAGCCTGTATCGGGATGTCTATTAATTATCCACTACTGATTTGTTAGGCTATAGGCCTGTATCGGGATGCCTATTACTTATCCACTACTGGTTTGGTAGGCTATAAGCCTGTATTGTGATGCCTACTGCTTACACGTGACAAATTTAGTAGGCTGGAAGTCTGTATCAGGATGTCTATCAATTATCCATTACTGATTTGGTAGACCACATACCATATAATTCCGAACCGAAAATCCGTATATTTTTACACCAGGATTCGAATACCATGACCTGGCAAAACAGGAGGCATACATTCAACTCATTTGGCCATTGAATATGTTATAGACAAAACACCCTCTGCTTAGTTCTATATAAAAACTATACTAGTTGCCAAATACTAGGTCATAACACCTTGAAAATCCAGTGGTTAACCCTACTAAGGAACCCCTGACAACTTGATAATCCAGTGCTGAACCATACCAGGTAACCCTTGATAGCTTGATAATCCAGTGGTGAACCCTACCAGGTGACCCCTGACAGCTTGATAATCCAGTGGTGAACCCTACCAGGTGACCCCTGACAGCTTGATAATCCAGTGGTGAACCCTACCAGGTAACCCTTGACAGCTTGACAATCCAGTGGTGAACCCTGCCAAGTAACCCCTGACAGCTTGACAATCCAGTGGTGAACCCTACCAGGTAACCCCTGACAGCTTGACAATCCAGTGGTGAACCCTACCAGGTAACCTTTGACAGCTTGATAATCCAGTGGTGAACCCTACCAGGTAACCTTTGACAGCTTGATAATCCAGTGGTGAACCCTACCATGTAGAGTGCTAGCTGTTCACGCCTTTTCACAGCCTTGGCCTTTTCTCCTGTTAATGTGAGAAACTGTCACCAGGGGGCAGTGTGGTGGTTTACTTGCTTAGATGCCGCAAGCTCCCTCCCTCGTACCTTGTAAATCTTCTCATCACTCATTCCTGTCTGTCTACCCTTTCTAGGTCCCACTGAATAGGACGGCCAAGTCAGGAAGCATATTTGTTGTTGTTTTATGTCCTAGCAATACCTCAGGTCATCAGGGCGGTCAATTCAATAAGAGTGCTGGCTGCCTGGCTTCCCATGAGATCAGTCAGTTAGAGGGTTTCAAAGCCTGCCCAAGTCAAACCAATGAATTTACAAATTGATACTTGTTGCTTCCTAGCCAGGCGCTTGGCATTATTAGGATAGTGCAATGACTGGTTAGCTCAGTGTGTCAGGATAATGTGACTGAGTGGGATATCAGGTCATGGTGTTGGTGGCCTGGTCTTCCAGTAGGGCAGCACTATAAAGTTGCCATGAGCGTGCACTGTCACAAGTCAGTACCCATCCTGATATGACCTTAGATGTTGCTAGGATGTAAAACAAAAACAAACAAACAACTAGAATGGCACTCGCCATTAAGAGGATAGGGATAAGACTTGTTTGGTCAGTATCAGGATAGTATGACTGAGCCGGATATCGGATCATGGTGCTAGTGACCCAGGCTTCCAGTGGGACAGCACTAAAAAGTAGTGATGAGTGTGTGCTGTCACACTGGACGTGTTCCTGAATTGATAACAGCACAAGCTTCTGTCATGGGAGTTGGAATCTTCGCTGAAACCAATAACTTGCCAAATGTATACTTGTCGCGACCTTGCCTGGGACTCGGCATTAATAGGATAGAGTAAGGACTCATTAGCCCAGTATCAGGATAACGTGACTGAGTGGGAAATTGGGCCATTCCGCCTCCTCAAATGTTATGACAGCAGTTTACCGTGCAGTTTGTCCTGTGTAAATGGCCTTACAGAGGATTTCCAGCACCGGCCCAGCCTGTGATGGCATTAGTGGAGAACTAATACGATAGACAGCAGCTCCCTATGCACCATGCTCTGTAATAAAAAATAGGATGTCGGATTTCCACCACCAACTCCTCTTTAGCCGTGTTTACACGGGCAATTGTGAAGCGAATTAGGCAAATCGATTTATATGAAGCGAAGTAGTGGCGCGTTTACACAAGCGAGTTTGAAAGTCTGTCGGCGACCGGGAACCAGCAGCCTTAGTGGTGCGCCTGTAGCCGGCGAGCACTGCTATTTGTTTAGTTTACACTCATCGATTCGACACCGATGTAGCTGCTATGTTAATATCGCTTGGAATTTAAGGTTAATTTAATTAAATTTCATTATTTGAGTATGTAATTCTGTTAAATATGATCGCATTCAATAGATTTCGGCCTAATCGGTCCCTAACACTGCCGGGCACCAGCGATTAGTTACAACTGAGCCTGTAGCCGGTGAGCACCGCTATTTTACACTATCGCCACCCGGGAACCAGCTGAATCGATTCATATAAACTACCTCGCG
The DNA here is from genome assembly GCA_030323885.1 of Branchipolynoe longqiensis. Taxonomy (NCBI): domain Eukaryota; kingdom Metazoa; phylum Annelida; class Polychaeta; order Phyllodocida; family Polynoidae; genus Branchipolynoe; species Branchipolynoe longqiensis. The sequence continues at coordinate 57,111 of JASIRB010003136.1, forward strand.
ACGTGGTTTATTTGAAGCGAACTATATGAGGCGAATCAGCCCTAATCCGCCTCAGCGGCGCATGTACACGGCGAATGTAAGGCGAACTAGACAAGGCGCATTATATGAGCCGTTTTAACTCGCCCGTGTAAACACGGCTTTAGATGCCAAGAACTAATGTCTCACCACGCATGCTGTATGGAAAAGGCATGTCACTTCTTATCTTTGCTTCCAGGGTTGCCATTTTAGGTTGATGTTGGTGACGTAGTAATGGTTGGCTGGTTGTTGGAGTTTTACATCCTGGCAACATCTAAGGTCATACATGTCAGGACTGGTACCAACTTGGGCAAGTGCGCACTCATGGTGACTTTATAGTGCTGCCCCACTGGAAGACCAGACCGCCAGCACCGTGACCTGATATCCCACTCAGTCACATTATCCTTACACTGAGCCAACCAGTCCTTGCCCTATCCTAATAATGCCGAGTGCCTCACTAGGAAGCGACAAGTGTCAATTTTTAAGTCATTGGTTTGACTCGACCAGGGTTCGAACCCACGACCCCACGATCTACCAACACGGAAGACGGATGCTCTAACTCATTTGGCCATCCCGTCTGGTCCATTTTAGGTTGATGTTGGTGGTTTAGTAATGTTTGGCTGGTGTTGGAGTTTTACATCCTGGCAACATCTAAGGTTATATCAGGACGGGTACCCACTTATGACAGTGCACACTTGTGGTGAGTTTATAATGCTGCCTCACTGGGAGTCCAGGCTGCCAGCACCATGACCTGATATCCCACTCAGTCACATTATCCTGACACTCTGCCAATTGGTCTTTGCCCTATCCCAATAATGCCGATTGCCTGGCTAGGAAGCGACAAGTATCAATTTTTAAGTCATTGGTTTGACTCGATGAGGTTTTGATGAGCCCATGGGTTCGAACCCCATGATCTACCAAAACGAGAGACGCATGCTCAACTCATTCGGCCTTCCCATCTGGTGTAGTAATGATAAATTGATTAAAAAAATCTTACATTGATAATAAATAAATAAATTCAGATGTATATCTCTATAATTGATAACAAAATACATAAATTCAGATGTGGTTAATTGCCGGATGGTAATTTCGGGTTTCTCCATTTTTCCTAAACTCGACAGCGAATCTGTGCAACACGCACACCCATTCTCTAGTCCGCTTCATTAGGCTAAGTTGTCACTTATCACGTGGTATCGGGTGGTGTCACGTGGTGTGCCACTTGCCTCTCGGACGCCGCCCTCCACGAGCTCCACCTCCCACCGAGCCCAGTGGCCTACTTGGTTAGAGCGCAGACCTTGCGTGCGGAAGGTCAGGTTTGTTTGTTTGTTTGTTGTTGTTTTACATCCTAGCAACATCTAAGGTCATATCAGGATGGGTACCGACTTGTGACAGTGCGCACTCATGGCGACTTTATAGTGCTGTCCCACTGGGAAACCAGGCCGCCGGCACCATGACCTGATATCCCACTCAGTCACATTATCCTGACACTGAGCACACCAGTCCTTGCCCTATCCTAATAATGCCGAGCGCCTGGCTAGGAAGCGACAAGTATCAATTTTAAAGTCATTGGTTTGACTCGACCGGGACTCGAACCCACGACCCCACGATCTACCAGCACGGGAGACGGACGCTCCAACCCACTCGGCCACCCCGTCTGGGCAGGAGTTTGCTTCCCGGTGGAGTAAAAAACAATGACTTATATCAAATTGATACTTATCGCTTCCTAGCCTGGCACTCGGCATTGGTCGTAATGCGTAGCATTGCGCTTGATGCGAGGAGAGGAAGAGACCCTCCCCCCCCTCCGCCGCTCGCGCAGCATTCGCGCCTCGCGCGACGCCCGCTGCTCACCTCTCACCCTCCCCCGGCCCTGAGCGTTCACGCCTCCCCTGCCACTGCTCACCCTGGTCCTTTATAAGGCCGCCCACCGGCCTCCCTCAGCCACTCGCCTCCAAGCTTGGTAATTTCGGGTTTCTCCATTTTTCCTAGCTTCCACCACGCCGCCTTTCTTCTGCTTTGGACCTCACCTCGCCGGACTCCACCTCGGACCGCTGCAACTCCTCAGGCCGCCCCAAGCATGCCAGGACAAGGCAAGGGCTCCCGGACGACCGCCCTGGCCACGCCGGGGCCCTCCTGCGCGGACGCAGGCCCCCGACACTCCCCGCCCATGCCTTGGTGCGGGCGGGGGGGGGTCTCCGGGGAGACTCGGTGCGCCTCATCTGCCGCTCCACCCCTACCTCCCCCGCCCGTGCTGGTCAGGAACCAGGTCTGCCTGCCTGCCTGCCTGCCATCACCTAGGTCTGCCTGCCTGCCTGCCTGCCACCACCTAGGTCTGCCTGCCTGCCTGCCATCACCTAGGTCTGCCTGCCTGCCTGCCATCACCTAGGTCTGCCTGCCTGCCTGCCTGCCATCACCTAGGTCTGCCGGCCTGCCTGCCATCACCTAGGTCTGCCTGCCTGCCTGCCTGCCATCACCTAGGTCTGCCTGCCTGCCATCACCTAGGTCTGTCTGCCTGCCTGCCTGCCTGCCTGCCATCACCTAGGTCTGCCTGCCTGCCTGCCTGCCTGCCTCACCGCAGTCACCATCGGATTGCTGGTCACCCACGTCACCCACGTCACCCACGTCACCCACGTCACCCAGCCATGGCACCCTAGGTCTGCCTGCCTGCCATCACCTAGGTCTGCCTGCCTGCCATCACCTAGGTCTGCCTGCCTGCCATCACCTAGGTCTACCTGCCTGCCATCACCTAGGTCTGCCTGCCTGCCTGCCATCACCTAGGTCTGCCTGCCTGCCATCACCTAGGTCTGTCTGCCTGCCTGCCTGCCATCACCTAGGTCTGCCTGCCTGCCTGCCTGCCTGCCTCACCGCAGTCACCATCGGATTGCTGGTCACCCACGTCACCCTCGTCACCCACGTCACCCACGTCACCCAGCCATGGCACCCTAGGTCTGCCTGCCTGCCATCACCTAGGTCTGCCTGCCTGCCATCACCTAGGTCTGCCTGCCTGCCATCACCTAGGTCTACCTGCCTGCCATCACCTAGGCGCCTGCCATCACCTAGGTCTGCCTGCCTGCCATCACCTAGGTCTTCCTGCCTGCCATCACCTAGGTCTGCCTGCCTGCCATCACCTAGGTCTGCCTGCCTGCCATCACCTAGGTCTGCCTGCCTGCCATCACCTAGGTCTGCCTGCCTGCCATCACCTAGGTCTGCCTGCCTGCCTGCCTGCCATCACCTAGGTCTGCCTGCCTGCCATCACCTAGGTCTGCCTGCCTGCCTGCCATCACCTAGGCCTGCCTGCCTGCCTGCCATCACCCAGCCCCCAGGACTTCGCCGCCTGCTATAACCCAGCCCTGAGGACTTCGCTGCCCCCCTGCTCGACCCTCCTCCGACCTCCTCACCGGATCTCGCCAAGGAGCGGCCTCCTCTTTTTTGGCCGCCCGCTCCCTGTTGACGCAGCCCCCGGACACTCGCCGCCCCCAGAGGGAACCTCACCCCTGACGCGGTGCGCCCTCTCTGCCCTCCACCCTACTGCCCCGCCTCGCCCCCTCAGGTGCGCCTCGAGCCCTCTCCTCCTTTTTGGTGGAGGGCTCTTCGGCGCCCCCCCTCCCATAGACCTTCAGGACTGCCTCCTCGGGCCGTTCCCTGGGCCGCCCCTTCTCCGTCATTTGAGACTCTTTTTATTAGCCTGACTATGTGATTGTTTATCTCATTTGACTTTGTATCTCCTGTATATTGCTCTGTTTATATTCCCCGAGGCATCCTAATAAACGCCTCTTTTTCCCACCTCCGAGTCCTGTCTTCCTTTTCGCGCATCGGTCGTAATGCGTAGCATTGCGCTTGATGCGAGGAGAGGAAGAGACCCTCCCCCCCCCCCTCCGCCGCTGTCGCGCAGCATTCGCGCCTCGCGCGACGCCCGCTGCTCACCTCTCACCCCTCCCCCGGCCCTGAGCGTTCACGCCTCCCCTGCCACTGCTCACCCTGGTCCTTTATAAGGCCGCCCACCGGCCTCCCTCAGCCACTCGCCTCCAAGCTTCCACCACGCCGCCTTTCTTCTCCGCCCACCCACCCAACTATCTCCCTCATCTTCCTTTCTAGGTGGAGGGCTCTTCGGCGCCCCCCCTCCCATAGACCTTCAGGACTGCCTCCTCGGGCCGTTCCCTGGGCCGCCCCTTCTCCGTCATTTGAGACTCTTTTTATTAGCCTGACTATGTGATTGTTTATCTCATTTGACTTTGTATCTCCTGTATATTGCTCTGTTTATATTCCCCGAGGCATCCTAATAAACGCCTCTTTTTCCCACCTCCGAGTCCTGTCTTCCTTTTCGCGCATCAAAAGGATAGGACAAGAACTGGTTGGCTCAGTGTCAGGATAATGTGACGGAGTGGGATATCAGGTCATGGTGCTGGCAGCCTGGTCTCCCAATGGGGCAGCACTATGAAATTGCCATGAGTGCGCACTGTCACAAGCCAGTACCCGTCCGGATATGACCTTAGATGTTGCTAGGACGTAAAACAACAAACAAACAAACTAATGTGGCTGAGTGGGATATCAGGTCATGGTGCTGGCGGCCTGGTTTCCCAGTGGGGCAGCACTATGAAGCTGCCATGAGTGCGCACTGTCACAAGTCAGTACCCGTCCTGATATGACCTTAGATGTTGCTAGGACGTAAAACAACAAACAAACAAACTAATGTGGCTGAGTGGGATATCAGGTCATGGTGCTGGCGGCCTGGTCTCCCAGTGGGGCAGCACTATGAAGCTGCCATGAGTGCGCACTGTCACAAGTCAGGACCCGTCCTGATATGACCTTAGATGTTGCCAGGATGTAAAACTCCAACAGGCAACCAATCCACGAGCTCCTAAAAGAACAGGCAACTATGTGGAAGAGGTTTGAAGCTGCATACAATTTCCGAAATCAATGCAATAATCTATTATTTATTCTACATATCCAACTTAGATACTGCTGGACAAAATTAAGTGTTTGTTGCTGTATAAAAGGCGACCAGACGGGATGGCTGAATGAGTCAGAGCGTCCGTCTCCCTTGTTGGTAGATCGTGGGGTCGTGGGTTCGAACCCTGGTCGCGTCAAACCAATGACTTAAAAATTGATACTTGTCACTTCCTAGCCAGGCGCTCGGCATTATTAGGACAGGGCAAGGACTGGTTGGCTCAGTGTCAGGATAATGTGACTGAGTGGGATATCAGGTCATGATAATGTGACTGAGTGGGATAATGTGACTGAGTGGGATATCAGGTCATGGTTCCGGCGGCCTGGTTTCCCAGTGGGATAGCACTGTAAAGTCAGCATGAGTGCGCACTCTCACAAGTCGGTACCCGTCCTGATATGATCTTAGATATTGCTAGGACGTAAAACAACAAACAAACAAACTGTATAATAGGGAACATATAAAAGTCAATTTAATATAACATTTTAGCTGCGGAAGGCTATGGTGTTAGAATTTTGACACGCCTGCCAAGATTAATTTGGCATGTTTTCACGTCAGATATCTATCTCCAATGTTAGCCTTTTAAAATAAAAGATACTTCAGACTAAAGCAAAGTAGATGGGATAAATGACCACGGAGGTGGTCATTTGCTGTCATTACTGGGGGCGGGGAGGCAGCCAGTGAAGCAGCCACGCCCACCTGTCAATCACAAACACCTCCTCCCAGTAGGCTCACTCCCTAATGAGCCAATCAGAGGCCCCCTCTCCCACTCTCTTCCTCAAGCATCTGCTTCCCTCTACCTCTCCACTCTTCCACTGACACTCGTCAGCTGCACATCTCTTCTAAAAACCCACCCACCCACTACCTGTACTTGTCTCGATTAAAATAAACAATAATGAGACAAAATAAAACCAAAAAACATTAAAAAAAACTTGTAACTAAAAAATCATTTATGATTTCTGACTATGTTAGATAAGGTGATCCAACCATATCCACCTACTCCATATATCACTACTCATTCCTTGATGAGACTACTCACCCTAATTGATTGACAATTAATCATCACAAACCACTGTTGGATTTATGTATCTACTGTATTAACTTGCCCATTCATAAAAAACACTGTAGGTATGTTGATGATCAATGTATCATTATTGCATAACTTCAAGCTCATGTCAAACTTCGCCTGCGGGCCAGCTCAACCGCGTACAACCTAAACTGAATGCTCCGACGATGACGATTGTCTTGAGAATAAAGTTATGTTATTCCCACTCCTGCTTCCGTGTTCCTCCCTGCCTATGCCAGTAATGAATAACATCATATAATATCAATTATAACAAACATGCTTATTTGAAGAAAAAAAAAGACGGAAACTCTAACCACCGGACTATGCACCTTTAAGGGTGGGAGGTGGGGGGTGTGGGTAGGGCTTGGACAGCGCCATGACAACAAGGGGATTGGGCCCATGTAGGGGAGGCCCCATGTAGGGGAGGCCCCATGAAGGGGATTCCTTAAAAATTGCATAATCCATTACAATCTATTTTCTTTAGTTTGAAGTTCTTTATTTTAATTTAAAAAAGTTAAACTTGGAGATATTTAAAGTGAACATTTGATGAATGAGCTGGGATGCTCATTCAGGGTCATTGCTGGGGCATGGAGAGCCGCGAGGCTCTTGGACCATCCCCCCTCGCCCCTTTTTTTTAGACAATCCATGGCATAGCATTGCCAATATATATGTTATCTTCGTTACAATCATTGATTAATCGATGGTAATCTCAACTGCAAACAATTGGTCTTCCTAATTTCACGGCTCCTTGCCCTATCCTAATAATGCCAAGTGCCAGGCTAGGTACAGACATACATACATCTTTAAGTCATTAAGTTAATTCAGACCTGTTGCAAACCAGAATATAGTGTGCACTCATGGCACCTTTATAGTACTGCCCCATTGGGAGACTGGACCGTCAGCACCATGACCCAATATCCCACCCAGTCACATTATTCTGATACTGAGCCAATCAGTTCTTGCCCTATCCTAATAATGCCAAGTGTCAATCTAGGTAGTGACAAGTACCAATTTTGTAAGTTGTTGGTTTGACTCGGCCGCGACTCATATTCTCGACTTTTCATGTGGGAAGCCAGCGTTCTTACTAATTTTGCCACCGCATCTGGTTCATTAATGAAATAACTTGATGTATTCTTCGACTATAATGCACTTTGATGCTCTTACCTATGTCATGGAGGTGATGAAAAAGGAAATATTAAGACTAGAGCGGGAATCGAACCCTCATCTGTTGTTTTTTGGGCCAGTGTGCTAACCTGGTATGCAGGTATTGCAGGTATTGCAGGTATAGCAATACCTCAGGGAGTTTGACGCCCCTGCCCTGCAGAGTTGTAAACCACTGCCTCGTGGTACAGGTTCTTGACAGAACCGAAGGCTAAGGGAGCAAACCCTAAACAGAAAACCATGTCACTGTGGCAGCATTAAGGGCGATTGATGTATGGAACTCCCAACATCTCCCGACCAGCCACTGCAGGGACAAATAGTTTTGCGCCTGTCTTGACATGTTCTTGCCGGTGTGAAACCTCTATTTGCTCCTCGAGAGAGTGCCGCTGGTAACTTGCAAAAACCAGCAGCACTTCAACACTTTTGCAGGCAGCTTTCATGAGACCGACTCATGGACGCAACTCTCACAGCAGAGAGCTAAATTGAGAGCGGCAGTCAAGTAATGAAAGCAGTCTTTCAAGTCGCATCGCGACCGACAGCATGATGATGATGATGATGTGCTAACCATTACACCATCTATGCTCCCTGATGTCACCACCCTCCCCACATCTACCTGTCTATTCGCCTCCTTGCCTTTGACGTCAGTGCGGACTACTACACTCCTCCCCCTGGAATTGTAAGTCTTTTAAATGGTCGCTTAATGCTTACAATTACATACATACAGGGAATGCACGTACAGATACATACAGAGGGTAAGTTCAACAACTATACAGTCCGCAGCTTGCACAGGATCCTGGTCATGGAACCAGTGTTGTGGGGGTGATGAAAATGGGAAATATTATGCCTAAAGCGGGAGTTGCATTCCAGGCCAGTGTGCTAACCATTACATCACCTAGACTCCCTGATGTCACCACACTACCCACGCCTACCTGTTTATGCAGCTCCTTGCCTGAGTCGTCAGTGCAGAATACTACACTCGTCCCCCTGGAATTGTAAGTCTTTTACTGCTTACAATTACATACATACAGGCAATGCACTAACACATACATACAGAGGGTAGGTTCAACAACCATACAGCGCATAGCTTGTACAGGATCATGGTCACAGCAACCAGTGTTGTTGGGGGTGATGAAAATGGGAAATATTGCTCCTAGAGCGGGAGTTGAACCCACATCTCTTGCATTCCAGGCCAGTGTGCTAACCATTACATCACCTAGGCTCCCTGATGTCACCACACTACCCACACCTACCTGTTTATGCGGCTCCTCGCCTCAGTCGTCAGTGCAGAATACTATACTCGTCCCCCTGGAATTGTAAGTCTTTTAATGCTTACAATTACATACATACAAGCAATGCACTTACATATATACATACAGCGGGTAGGTTCAACAACCACACAGCGCGTAATTTGCCTAGGATTCTGGTCACGGTACCAGTGTCATGGGGGGTGATGAATATGGACAGGGCGTGAAAGATTATGCCAACGCTCGCGCCAAATTCCGCGATTCATCCCGAGTAGAACTGGGCACGCGCAAGGCGTCTGTGAGGTCGTCAAACCGCTAGTTCCTCTTTTGCCCGCCAGAGGGGCGCCACACTTTAACAAGCCACTTAGGTCGGCTATGTCGATGATCAAAGTCGCCACTGTTCTCTCTGCGCAGCCGCATGCCGCAGGGGCTGGCTGGCTAGGCGGAGACTGTGCTTGGAGAGTGAGGCACCGATTGATGGAGCGCATACACTCACCGACATCTGCAAATGAAGAGTTCAGGCGCAAGACAACGTAAACGCCAAATCCAAAAATTGAGATAAACATTGAAATCAAAACTTCAGGAACAAAATATTCCTTTTTAAAAATTGTTTCTATTTTGTTGTTGTTCATTTCTCCATAATCATTACATCACTAGACAAGTGGAATTAGTTAGAATTAAAACTAACTTCTGTAAAAAATCTTTTATTTTATTAATTACTATTTTGGATTGGCCTTGAAATGGTTTTGCACCCGAGCTCTTCCATTCAGCGAAATACAGTATAATCCTGTTAAACCAAGCTCGGTTAAACCAAACGATTGGTTAATCCAAACTTTTTTCCGTGGCCCGGCAAAATACTACCATTTATCATATAAATAAGTTGGTTAAACCAAAGTCGGTTAATCCAAACAAAATTGTCGGTCCCAGGCCACTTCCCATATGGTTAAAGCAAACTTTCATGTGGTTATAAGGTCATCTTATACCCCACCGCATCTTACACCACGCTTGTTTGGATAAGTGTTAGCAATAGTGTGTTTGTGGGGTGGGGGGGGGGGGAGGGGGAGGGAGGGCGGAGTAGGGTGGCTAGTTGGACAAGGGAAGTGAGTGTGTGTGTGGCGGGGGTTGCGGGAGGGAGTGTGTAGTAGGTGGCGAGCCGGAAGGGGAAAGTGAGTCTGTGTGGGCACTAGTGTGTGTGTGTGGGGGGGGGGGGATGCTGGAGGGAGAGGGCAGTAGGGTGGACAGGGAAAGTGAGTGTGTGTGTGGGCAGTAGTGTGTGGGGGGATGCTGGAGGGAGGGGGCAGTACGGTGGACAGGGAAAGTGAGTGTGTGTGTGTGGGCAGTAGTGTGTGTGTGGGGGGATGCTGGAGGGAGGGGGCAGTACGGTGGACAGGGAAAGTGAGTGTGTGTGTGTGGGCAGTAGTGTGTGTGTGGGGGGATGCTGGAGGGAGGGGGCAGTAGGGTGGACAGGGAAAGTGAGTGTGTGTGTGGGCAGTAGTGTGTGTGTGGGGGGGGGGGTGTAGGAGGGAGGGGGCAGTAGGGTGGACAGGGAAACTGAGTGTGTGTGTGGGCAGTAGTGTGTGTGTGTGGTGGGGTGAGTCAAGGTCAAACTCGCAGCCAAAGCTTGGTTAAACCAATGATCGGTTAATCCAAACAAATTTCTAGGGTCCCTTCAAGTTTGGTTTAATGGGGTTATACTGTATTTGTTTATCAGTATAAGTCATCGGTTTGACTCGGCTGGGATCGAACTCATGACCTTCCATGTGGGAAGCCTGCACTCTTAGCTATTTGTCCACCGTGCCCGGGCATTTAGCGAAAGAATGACAAGATGTAAGTAGTACAGGCAAAGAGACACTTCAATGTGATGTTTGTTTGTTGTTTTACGTCCTAGCAACATCTGTGGTTATATCAGGATGGGTACCAACTTGTGACACTGCGCACTCATTGAAACTTTATAGTGCTGCCCCACTGAGAGGCCAGGCGGCTGGCACTTTGATCAATATCCCACACAGTCATATTATTGTGACACTGTGCTAACCAATCCCTGTCTTAAGCTGAGATTCCTTCTACGCGGTATGCGGCATGCGGTATGCGGCATGCCGCATGCGGTATGTGAATGGGAAGATTCCTTCTACGCGGTATGCGGCATGCGGCACACGACCTGCTATATTTAAAAAATAAAAATAAACAAGTATACCCCATACTGCACTGTATATGGCCTAATATGGCATTTATATCTATGTAACTCTTGGTACGTCACATGGAGGTTCCTACCTATATAATTACCAAATTATAGATAAGTATTCATATTTTTGTAGCTCTGGGGCCATATGCATGGAGCGGTGTTAGCGGCGTGTGGTGTTCACCTTCTAACACTGGGTACCTATCGCCGGTTATCAGGGGTGTCACGAAGTATGTCATGCCGTATGCATGGAGGCCTAAGCGGTTTGTGTTAGCTAAACGTGAATTTATTTATAGATTTGGGAAATCCCTGTGAGCCTGTTGCCGGCGAGCACCTGGTTTGGCCTAATATATTGCCTCTCCACACACCGGGAACCAGCAACTCTTGTTACTGGTGAGCCTGTTCCCGGCGAGCACCGCTATTTCACAATATCGTCGCCGATCCGGCGGCCGGGAACCAGCAAGCCTTGTTACTGGTGAGCCTGTTCTCGGCGAGCACCGCTATTTCACAATATCGCTGCCGATCCGGCGGAGGCGTTAATATCGGTTCGATTTTATTGGTTTAATTTGACCAAAATTCGGCGGGCGGCGTTAATGTCGCTTCGATTTTAGGGTTAATTTGATGAAATTTCACTTATTGCGAATGTAATTCTGCTAAATATGATAGCATTTAATAGATTTGGGCCTAATATATTGCCGCCGATGCGCCGGTTGCCTTCTCCACACACCGGGAAGCATCAAGCCTTGTTACTGTGTGAGCCTGTTCCCGGCGATGATGTCGACGCCGATTTGTTTAGTTTACATTCGTCGATTCGACAATATTAATATCGCCACCAATGCGGCGCCAGCGCTAATATCGCTTCGAATTTAGGGTTAATTTGATAAAATTTCACTTTTTGAGTATGTACTTCTGTTAAATATGATAGCATTGAATAGATTTGGCCCTAACCTAACACTAACACTGCTGTAAACCTGCTATGGGCTGGTGTTAGAATCTCCGACTTTAAACTCGCGGTGTTGGCCTAACACTGCTCCATGCATAGCGACTTTTCGGCGCTAAACCAGAAATCCTGCCCTAAACACGTTTTGGCTCGCTAACACCGCTCCATGCATATGGCCCCTGAGGTAGCATTTTTACCAACCCGAACCCCCACCACCACCACTACCATATGTTTCCCCTCAGCACCCTTGTGCGTGACCGTTCCATAATGCTCAGTCGCCTCTCCTAGTGTTAAACTAATGGACAAATCAGACTCAGGTTTCTATTTGCACCCCCCTTGCCGCATGCCGCATGCCGCATGCCGCACCGATCGCTACATGGACCGATCGGAAAAACGCATTCGCATTCGCATTCGCATTCGCATACCGCGTGTAAGGGTTGTAGCCTATTGACTTCAAGGCGTTTCGATTTTTTGCAGCATTCGCATTCGCATACCGCATACCGCATACCGCATACCGCATACCGCATACCGCATACCGCATACAGCATGTAAGGAATCCTAGCTTTATCCTATTGATGCTGAGCGCCAGGCTAGGTAGCAACAGGTATCAATTATATAAGTCAATGGTTTGACTCAGCTGGGACTTGAACTCCTGACCTTCTGCATGGGAAGCCTTCGCTCTACCGATTCGGCCACCGCTTTGGGTCAAATTTAATGTGAAGAATAATTTAAATCTGAGACAAGTCCTGAGGTGATTGTTTGTTTGTTTGTTGTGGCTTTATGTCCTAGCAACATCTAAGGTCATATCAGGATGGGTACCGACTTGTGACAGTGCGCCCTCATGCCGACTTTATACTGCTGCACCACTGGGAGACCAGGCCACGAGCACCATGACTTGATATCCCACTCAGTCACATTATTCTGACACTGAGCCACCCAGTCCTTGCTCTATGCTAATAATGCCGAGCGCCTGGCTCATTCGCCTGACTCATTCAGCCATCTCGTCTGGTCATCCTGAGGTGAAGAACAAAGTGTAAGCTGCAAAATGAATATGAAAATGTTGAAGGGTGGGTGGGTGGGTAGAAAGTTTGCGCGAGCCGCCAGGTCACTTTGAAGTGAGGCAGTGCAGGCCGGGGAGACTCCAATGGTGGAAAGGGCAGGAAATGCCTCAGCCAATCAGGAGGTGGCAGGTTAGTCAACCCAGGCGAGGGGTGGTAGGTGGACTCACATGTTCTGTGGTGAATAAATCACAATTAAAAGATTCTTTGGAATTTAGAAATTGTTTGCGATTTAGAAATTGTCTGGAATGAGTGGAGATGCTCATTTCGGTTCATTGCTGGGCACAGGGACCGCAAAGCTGTGGGAGCTTTCCACAGCCCTGTAGAGTAGATGTTCGAGTCTATGGCTATGTGGGTAGGTTAAAGTGTAAAACAATACAGACAGAGAGAAAGAGAGAAAGTAAAGCAAAAGTAAGAGTGTAAGAGAGAGTCCAAGCACCTCTGGTTTATTATATATAGTATGTGGATTCTTGCTATAGGATCATGCCATTCACTGCAACCAATAGGGACACAGCATTCCCTGTTCCTCCAATAGGGACTCAACATTTCTGGTTACCATGACCACCAGTGGTCTGCGCACCACCAGAGCTGGTTGACGTCTGGCCAACACCAACCTTGACCCCTGTGTGCATTGACCCCTACCTCAGCAGAGAGCCAGGCCCTGAGTGCACTCACACCCAGACCTGCTAATCATCCCTACTTGTTTAATTAACTGCCTTCAAGCATGGGCCAAGCCATATATACACAACATACATATACACACACTCTTGGCCGGCCACACAGAATAATAATAGAGGATTTCCATTTCCCCCCCTCTGCTGATTATGGGAATATCTTATTTGGGAGGGGGGGTGGGGCTTCCCAGTGGGGGCGCGGCTTCCGAGTGTGGGGGGGGGGGGAGGGAGCCGGGGTTCACAGCCAATCACAAGACAACCCTGATCCACGAATGAAATCACACAAATTGTTTGCAATCCTAAAATTGTTTGCAATTCTAAAATTGTTCGCAATTTAAAAATTGTGACCAATTTAAATATTGAAATGTTGTGACCAATTTATTAATTGCGACCAATTTAAAATTGGGACCAAATTAAAAGTGTAACCAATTTAAAAGTGTAACCAATCACTCCTAGGCCTATTGCTTTGAATTGGCTGTATTTTCAGAGAGCGGGACATAGCTCAGGCGGTAGCGTGTCCACCTTTGAAGGTATGGGTCATCCTGCTCAGTTGACCCATTTGCAGTTTGGGCTATTTTCCGTTCCAACCAGTGGTCCACAATTGGTTCATCAAAGGCTGTGGCATGTGCTGTCCTGTCTGTCGCTAAGTGCCTATAAAAGACCCCTTGCTGCTTATCGGAAAGAGTAGCCGATGTGATGGGAGCAGCTTTCCTCCAAAGAAATATGTCAGAATGACCATATGCTTGACGTCTAATAACCGATGATATGAAAATTAATATGCTCTAGAGGCGTCGTTAAATAAAACAAACATTTTGGCTGGATTTTCAAAACTTATGACTTTCCTCAAGGGAAGCCAGCACTCGGACCGATTTGGCCACCACCTCCGATTATGATGATGATGATCATCATCATGCTGTCGGTTGCGATGCGACAAAGACTGCTTTCATTAATTGACTGCTGCTCTCCTAAGTGCGGTTGTACATTTCATGAAAGCTGCCTGCAAAAGTGTTGAAATGCTGCTGGCTTTTGCAAGTTACCACCAGCACTCTCTCGGGGAGCAAATAGAGGTCTCACACTGGCAAGAACATGTCCAGACAGGTGCAAAACTATTTGTCCCTGCAGTGGCTGGTCGGGAGATAGTGGGAGTTCCATACATCAACCGCCCTTAATGCTGCCACAGTGACATGGTTTGCTGTTCAGGGTTTGCTCCCTTAGCCTTCGGTTCTGTCAAGAACATGTACCACAAGGCAGTGGTTTAAAACTCTGCAGGGCAGGGGCGTCAAACTCCTTGAGGTATTACCATACCTGCATTCCTCTCGTACTGAGCAGGATTACCATTGTAACGACACATCATCAGTAGGGTAAAACTAACCTGTCTCATGACAGTCTAATCCCAGCTCACGTTCCCTATTAGTGAGTGAACAATCCAATGCTTGGTGAATTCTGATTATACGGCTTAAAGATAAAACTAAATTAACTCCACAACACCCCCCCCCCCGAAAAAGCTACTGTGGATGCTGACAATGTCTGCTGTCAAAGTCTCTACAACTCCTTTACATGGTGATATCCAATTACTGCCTCTGCACACTCAGGGTAAATGCACAGACAGCAGTGCAAAATGCAGGACAAGCAGGCCGGTGTATCGGGTTGCCTGCCATCAGTTGAAATCTGTCCAGAAGGCCTCTGGTTTTGTTGTTTTACGTCCTAGCAACATCTAAAGTCATATCAGGATGGGTACCGATTTGTGACAGTGTGCACTCATGGCGACTTTATAGTGCTGCCCCACTGGAAGACCGGGCCGCCAGCAGCATGACCTGATATCCCACTTAGTCACATTATCCTGACACTGAGACAACCAGTCATTGCCCAATCCTAATAATGCCGAGCGCCAGGCTAGGAAGCGACAAGTATCAATTTTTAAGTCATTGGTTTGACTCGACCAGGGTTCGAACGCACAACCCCACAATCTACCAACACGGGAGGCAGATGCTCTAACTCATTCAGCCATCCCGTCTGGTCGACGGCCTCTGGTCGGTAACATTGTAACGACAGTTGTCTTCAAAGTGCCTATGTATCATATGAGCTCCACTTTTTTTTAGCTATGTGTGCATATACACATAGCTGTCTATTTTCTGTTCTTTTGTCATATTGTAAAGCCTAACGCTCGAATCTGTGGCTGTGCAGGCAGGCTATGGTGAAATCAATACAGACAAAGAGAAAGGAAGATTATAAAGGGTAAAGAAGAAGAGAGTGTCAAGCCCTCTGGTTTATTATTTATATGGTTACATGGGTTCATTGTAGAGTATCACCCCCACCCCTTTCCCTCAATGGGAAACAAGCATTCTTGGCCCTACCAATAGGGATCCAGCATTCATGGTCCCCATGGATACCAGTGGTCTTCCCACCACCACCTAGCTGTATGGCCCCATGGCCACCACCAACCTTGACCTTTGAGTGTGGTGATCCCGATCCCAGCAGATGGGGTTGGCCCTGGGTGCACTCACACCCAGACCTGCCAGCACCACTATGTCTATTTACATCCCACTCAGGCACCACCAACCCATATACATACATGCGCCTGGTCATGTACACCGATCAGTAATAGAACATTAGCATTCCCCCTATGCCGAATATCAGAATATTTTACAATATGTTAAACTAGTGGTGTTATTGTTAAGGGTTCTCACTGATTGTATCGACTGGACGCAACATTGTTTGTAAGGTTTCTCACTGATAGTAATGACATTATTGCTAAGGTGTCTCACTGATTTTAATGACATTATTGACAAGGTTTCTCACTGATTGTAATAGCATTATTGGCACAGTTTCTCACTGATTGTAATGACATTATTGGTAAGATTTCTCACTGATTGTAATGACACTATTGGTAAGATTTCTCACTGATTGCAATGGCATTATTAGCAAGGTTTTTCACTGATTGTAGTGGCAGTATTGGCAAGGTTTCCCACTGATTGTAATGAGCTTATTGGTAAGGTGTCTCACTGATTGTAATGGCATTATTGGTAAGATTTATCACTGATTGTAATGATATTATTGGTAAGGTTTCTCACTGATTGTAATGTCATTATTGGCCAGGTTTCACACTGATTGTAATGAAATTATTGAAAAGACTTCAGACCGAGTATGACAACATTATTGATAAGGTTTCTCACTGATTGTCATGCCATAATAGCAAAGTTTTCTCACAGATTCTAATGACATTATTAGTAAATGGCATTATTGCAAAGTTTTATCACAAATTCTAACAGCCTCATTGTTAAAATTTCCCACTGATTGTAACAGCATTATTGGTAAGGTTTCTCACTCATTGTAACAACATTATTGGTAAGGTTTTTCATATATTATATTAACTACGTTATTGTTATGGAGTGCCTTTTTGGTTTGTTTGTTGTTGTGTTACCTCCTAGCAACAGCCTTTTTGGAAAGGAAGGGAAACCTGCATCTAGAGCAGCACTCGAACCTATACGTCTGCCATTTTGGGGCTAGCGTCCTAAGCATTTCCCTACTCAGACTGACACCATCAAACCACCTGGCCACCCTGTTTAATGTAGCATGATTGCCCAGTAGGGCAGCACTATAAAGTCGCCATGAGTGCGCACTGTCACACGTCAGTACCCATCCTGATATCATAAGATGTTGCTAGGATGTAAAACAACAACGAAAAAGCATAATTTGGGAAATATCGCAGGGTTTGCACTAATAATGGGAAATTCAGTGCACTTGGGTCATTCTCTGACACTGGGCCTTAAGGCATATATTTGGTTTCCACGTTTTTTTGTTTTTTTTGTTGTTGTTGGTCAATTAGTTGTTTAAGCAGGGGAAATTTCAGTCATAGACGACTGGTCTTCCTCATTCCACTGCTGGTCGATAGAAAGCCCACGCCTACACTTTTACCGACCCAAGGGATTTTTAACCTCCCACACCACATAGAGCAACCGGCCTTTGATGACGCTGTAAGTTATACACAGCGGTTGAAATCCAAATTGGCAGAGCTGGGGGTACGGGGAATCGAACCGCCGACCCTCAGATTAGGAGTCTGACCTAGAAAAATGTCAGACACTCTAACCACTCTGCCACAGAGAACGCCATTACGATGGGAATAATTTATTCTTCTCGATTTAACTGTATATCAATAAAATATTGCTTGAATTTGTTGTGTATGTTAAAATAATGTTATAGATGTGTGTTTCATTGTAACACGTATTGCTCAATCTGTCTAAGATCAGTATCGAAAATGAAGATAGTGTTGTTTTTCTTCCATCTCTAACATACTGTACAGATCAGCACTACCTACTGAATTAAAGCTTAAATAAACCACTCTGTGACGTCACCCAGCGAAGGGATGGCTAGAATTACATACGCTAAAAGGATAATGCAGCTTTAGGTGACTTCAAATTCACATTTCATCAAAGTAGCCATGGTGATGCCTTCCTGTATGCAGGAGGAGCGGGACCATAGCTCAGGTGGTAGAGCGTCCACCTCTGAAGGTGACTCGGTCATCCTATCGATCCTGCTCAGTGGACCCATTTGCAGTTTGGGTTATTTTTCATTCCAACCCGTGGTCCACAACTGGTTCATCAAAAGGCTGTCGTATGTGCTGTCCTGTCTGTGGGAAATTGCATATAAAAGACCGCTTGCTGCTTGTGGGAAAGAGTAGCCTATGTGGCGGCAGCTGGTTTCTTCCAAAGAATTATGTCAGAATGACCATATGTTTGACGTCCAATAGCCGATGATAAAAATCAATGCGTTCTAGAGGTATTGTTAAATAAAACAAACTTTTCTTTTCCTGTCTGCAGAGAACCACTTCTTTATACTACTTCACTATATTTGGTGATTTCAAAGTGCAAGCATTTTTCAGTTCTGTTTTTTGTCTTGCCGATTTATAGTGTCTATCATGGATAACTCTGAATATACTTGTTTTCACCATTAGACAGTTTGTCGATAGAAAGCCATAGCCTACACTTTTACCGACCCAAAGGATTTTTATCCTCCCGTACTACCTAGACATGGTATGAGAGCAACTGCCCTTTGATGACACTGTAAGTTATAGACAGAGACAGTGGTGGAAATCCAAATGTCAGAGGTGATGGCATGAGGAATCGAACCACTGACCTTCAGATTAGGAGTCGGATCTAGAAAATAGAAAAAAGCCAAGAAACTCTAACCATTCTGCCCCAGAGAGCACCAGTTAAATAGAGATAGCTGATCCAACTGTGGGCATTCCCTGAAATGACCTTAGATGGTCGCTAGGATGTAAAACCCCAACAAACCATCAAAAGCCTAGATGACAAAACTGAAAACAGCTGAGGAGCGGCATTGGTTGCCAGGCTAGTAGTACATTTGATTCGAAGCGAATGACTCACTCAGCAATGCCTGAACCGCTGATGGGTTGTGTTGGCTCAGCTAACATAATTAATTCGCTGACGAGACACCGGGAGTGTGGAGGTTGGTGGTAGTTGTATTCGCCTCACGATCACTTGTCAGTCGGAGCTCAAGCCATCCACTTCGCTCTCCCACCCTCCCACCCTTACTGGGTTGAGGGGTTGAGCACTGACCTTACACATACGTTTACCTACTTGTTGTACCTACTTGTATTTCATTGTATTGTTGTCCTCTTGCATCTTCTCAATCAATCAATAGTTCCATCCTCTAGTCGAGGGTTCGATGCAATGGTTCTCCACTTGTCCCGATGGTGTGCTGTTCTGATAGACTGTGAATAATTCAAGCCTGTCCACTGTGACATATTTGTAAACCATGATGTTCTTGGTCTCCCTCTCCCTCTGCTGCCATTCACCTTCCGTTCCAACAATGTACGGTATATTGAACTCTGACGAATGATGTGGCCTGATGTGCATCTTCTACTGATCACATTATATGTTGGCTACTCTGCGTATGTTAGACCAATGTTGGTCTTTCAGACAATCATGACACTGCGGTCACTGTGCTAGATTAAGGAAGGCCCTGTCGCCGACTTGCCCTACACTTATCCAAGTATTGCTCACTTCCTCGAAGTACGGATTTGTTTTTAACAGAAATAAACGTCGGGTTATTTTCAAACTCAGATTACAGCCTCGAACTTGGTGTCTCGTTAAAGGCTCAGTCACACCTTACCGGACTCGGGAAACGGATAGAAAATGGACATTGTCCGGTGAAATATGTCAATGTCCATTTTATATATGGTACGCATCCGGCGTGTCCGTTCTCTGCCCGGAGGTGTACAGTGGGAAGTTTTGAACATGTGTAAAACTTGTACCAGAGACCACCGGACTGACGTGCACGGTTGGTGTCCGGTTTAAGTCTGTTTTGTCCATTTTGTCCATTTCATGTCCAGTACCCATCCGTTACATATCCAGTTTGCTTCCTGAATAGTCCGTTGATGGTGTTTTTTTCAGCGGGTCCATGAACAGTCCGGCACGTGTACGTTTGGTGTTTGGTGCGTCCGTTTGACATTCGGTTGTCGTCCGATTATTGTCCGGTGGATATTCGTTAATGTACGTTCCTTATCCGTTTAGCATCTGTTTCGTCCAGTGGCCGCTGCAACATTTCGACACATTTCGGTACATTTTGATACCGAACACCACCGGACTAGAAAATTCTTTGTCCGGTTTATGTCCGTTGCTCAATCCGGTAAGGTGTGACAGGCACTTTAGTGAATTTGCGACCGGGCGCCTATCCCCATCTGTGCTGAGTAATTTTGACGCTTTCACACCCAACGTTACTGCCCTTATATAAGCCAGTCAGCCATTGTCCAGCAGCACTTCTGGGGAAACAGATAGAAAATGGACATGGCCGGTGAAATACATCAATGTCCATTTTATATATGGTACGCATCTGGCGTGTCCGTTCTCTGTCCGGTGGTGTCCGATGTGTACGGTGGGAAGTTTTGAACATGTGCAAAACTTGTAGCAGACACCATCGGACTGACGTGCATGGTTGGTGTCTGGTTTAAGTCCGTTTTGTCCGTTTTGTCCATTTCATGTCTGGTACCCATCCGTTACACCTCCAGTTTGCTTCCTGAATAGTCGTTGATGGTGTTGGGGGAATTCGGTCTGGCGGTTTTTTCAGCGGGTCCATGAACAGTCCGGCACATGTACGTTTGGTGTTCGGTCCATCCGTTTGACATTTGGTTGTCGTCCGGTTATCGTCCGGTGGATATTCGTTAATGTACTTCCTTGTCCGTTTAGCATCTGTTTCGTCCGGCGGCCGTTGCAACATTTCGACATATTTCGATACATTTTGATACCGAACACCACCAGACTAGAAAATTCTTTGTCAGGTTTATGTCCGTTGCTCAATCCGATAAGATGTGACAGGCACTTTAGTGAATTTGCGACCGGGCGCCATTGCCCATCTGAGGTGAGCAATTTTGATGCTTTCACATCCAACGTTACTGCCCCTTATATAAGCAAGTCAGCCATTGTCCAGCAGCACTTCTCAGCATGCCAGCAAAGTGCCCACGCCTTCAGTTTCTTCTGCCCACCCACCCGTCTACTTATACGGACCAGACGGGATGGCTGAATGAGTTAGAGCGTCCGTCTCCCATGTTGCTTGACCATGGGATCGTGGGTTTGAACCCCGGTCGAGTCAAACCAATGACTTTAAAATGTATACTTGTCGCTTCCTAGCCAGGCGCTCGGCATTATTAGGATAGGGCAAGGACTGGTGTGCTCAGTGTCAGGATAGTGTGACTGAGTGGGATATCAGGTCATTGTGCTGGTGGCCTGGTCTCCCAGTGGGGCAGCACTATAAAGTCGCCATGAGTGTGCACTGTCACAAGTCGGTACCCATCCTGATATGACCTTAAATGTTGCCAGGAGGTAAAACAACAAACAAACAATCAATCTACTTGCACTATAACTTGTGGAATTGTATGCAGTTACTATTACAACAAATAATTAATTTATATTATGCTTCTATTATCGAACAGGTTTTTCATGTGGTTATTATTGCAACTGATATTGTCATTTATGTACCAACAAATTGCAATGAACGGCCGGAAGACCAGTGCTCTGGCGCTGACAAGACATTATTCGCTGAATAAAATACATTTAGTAAAATTTTAAAATAAACAAAAAGACGATTACCTGTCTTATTTTTTAAGGTGACCCCCTCCAGACTCATGTGTCCATCCGATTTGGAATAACAATTTCTTATTTGTATGCGGTGGCCGAATCGGTAGAGCATAGGCTTCCAGTATGGAAGGTTAGGAGTTTGAATCCCAGCTGAGTTATGCCTGGCACACACCTCCCATATACGATTCACGCGCTAAAACTGACTGCATGTCACAACCCGACCCGTCCCGTTTCGCGACGTAAAACTGGCCGATTCATTTTTCGAATGTCTTGCGATTCGAGTTTTAAGCCCTAAAACTGAGTTTTAAGTCGCGAATCGCAAGGCTCTGGTGTGCTAGGGGGTCGCACACCTAACGACTAAAACTCAAACTTAGTCGCGAAACGGGCAGTTTTAGGTCGTATACGGGAGGTGTGTACCGGGCATAAAACCAATGGCTTATAAAATTGATACTGTTCACTGCCTAGCCTGGCACTCGACATTAATAGGATAGGACATGGACTGGTTTATTAAGTGCAGTGTCAGGATAATGTGACTGAGTGGGATATCAGGTCATGGTGATGGTGGCCTGGTCTCCCAGCGGGGCAGTACTATAAAGTCACCATGAGGGTGCACTGTCGCAAGTGGGTACCTGTCCTGGTATGACCTTATAACAAAAACCAAAAACAATCTATCTGCAATTTCTCTCTGAGTCATTGCTTATCACACAGGGCTGAATACCATAAATAGCCACAGCTAGTCCATAAATATCCTCAACATAGATTGAGTCCTAAATAACTGCCTGTGAATATGTTGACTGCAAATATATAAACTGTGATTAGTCATGTCATGGTAAGGCCAAATAAAAAAGAGAATTGATGATCGTCATTTTGAAATAAAAATCTGTGTCGGGCGGGCGAGTGGGCGGGCGGGCGTTTACAAAATTTATTATTACATTTTTCAAGTAGATGCAATACGTAGCCAGACGCGATGGCCAAATGAGTTGAACGTTCGCCTCCCTTTCAGGTACGTCATTGAACCTTGGCCGAGTTTGAACCTTGGCCGAGTCAAACCATTGACATGTACAAAAGTTGAATTAATACATTTGTTGAATTGATGAAAGCCCAACGCATTTTTAACAGTTAACAAACACAAAAACCAGGGGCGGGCGAGTTTTTAGGACGGGCAGGTACCATCACGAATTTTAAAATCTAGTTTGGCCTCATTGTGGCTAAATGAAGCACAACCGACCCTGATGACTCTTGTTTTTTTTACCGGCTCAGCCTCATGTGAGTGAAGGTTGGTTTGTTATTGGAATTGTACATCCTGGCAACATCGAAGGTCATATCAGGATAGGTATCAACCTGTGACAGTATGCACTCATTGTGACTTTATAGTGCTGCCATACTGGGAAATCAGGACACCCGCACCATGACCCAATATCCCACTCAGTCACATCATCCTGATAGTGAACTAACCAGTCCTTGCCCTGTCCTATTAAAGCTGAGCGCCAAGCCAGGAACAGACAAGTATCAATTTGAAAGGTCATTGGATTGACTCGACTGGGAATCAAACTCCCTGTAATATCTTGGGAAGTCGGCCGTCAGAGCCCCGGATACCACTTACTCTCCCCAGGTACGAATCCAGGTATGAAGCCAGGCCGAATTACATCGGCCACTGAGGCTCCGAATGAAACCTCATTTGGAGGCCTTGGGCATGGATTTGGACGTGTTGGTTTGATTGATTGATTGGTGGTTGCTTTACGCCGTGTCGGCAGCATAGGCCATATTCACGGCGAGAAATGTTAGTTTTTTGTTCAAACCATCACTTTTATACGTAAAAGCCGACAATCAATTATGTGCCAATAGACACTCATTAAATTAGAAAGCTCACAATCATATATTTGTGATTAAGGGAAACAAATTCCCATAGAAAAAGACAAGTTTTATTAATAATTGATAGAATCTATTTAGTAAACTATATGAGGTGCTACAGTCCAGCTGCCCTCAAGAAGGCTAAAATGTTTTCCTGTTTTACCTTAGTAAAAAGGTCATGCATACTGTCTGCAGTGTAGAACTGTTGGCGCAGGGCCAACAAATCAACGCAACTTAGTCAAATGTGTTTGAGTGTCAGTGGGGACTGACACCCAATACATTCAGGGGGAGGTTCCCCTTTGAGCAGAAAGCATGTGTAAGCCACGAGTGGCCAATACGGCAGCGGCTAAGGACCACTTGGTCCCGCCGACCTCCCGCATGAGTCTGTGGTGGCTTTCCCACATATGGTTCAATTTCTTTAAGTTTATTAATGTTTTCATCCCACTCATGTTGCCATTTGGATTTTATGTGGGTGGCTATTAGTGGTTTCAGATCAGAGTGAGGGTTCAGACATGCTTCAAGATCACAGTTCAGGGCCTTCTTTGCAGCCCGATCAGCTCGTTCGTTTCCTTGTATGCCGGCATGGCCAGGCACCCAGCACAGGTGGATGTCATACCCATCCATTGCCAGTTGGTTCATTTTATAAATGACTGTTGCTAGAATAGGGTGATTCGTTTTCAGTCCAGCAACAGCCAGGAGGCAAGAGAACGAATCACTGTATATAACGTAGTTAGTGTGGTTGGATACCTCAATACACTCCAACACGAGAAGGAGTGTCGGGCTTCTGAAGTGAAAATCGAGCTCTGATCGGGCAAACGTACACCAAATTGTTCCCGTCGGCAGACTGCCACATCAGCTACCCGGCTTTGGTCTTTCGAACCATCAGTGTATATGGAGAGGTGGTCTGCAAACTGACCTTGAATCTCTGCATGCAGTCCTTGGTACTCGAGTGGATGTGTCCCAGACTTCCTCAGTTCCGTGAGTTGGAGGATAACCGATGGCTTTCTCAACGACCACGGGGGATGTTCTGGGACTTTGGCATCCTCCAACACGTCTGAAAGCGCCTGAAAGCGCTAGATATTCTGAGGGTGCTGTCCAGCTCAGAGTGGGGAGCGGACAGGGTGGGATATCGGGTCATGATGCTGGTTGCCTGAATTCCCAGGATACCATATATGTCCCAATAGATGCGTACTGCACGAGTGCAGACACATGGATGCGGGTCTATTCAAAGTTAAAGAATTTCATCGATTTGTTTTTGTCGTGCCTCTGAAATAAAGTGGGATTGTCTTATTTTATGTGCATTCAGTCTGAATATGAAATGTAAATGTGCGCACACTTTCAATCTTGAAATGGAGGGTGTGCTTCTATTGGGTAATGTGCTTCTATTGGGACGTATACGGTATGTCCTTAGGTGTTGCCAGGATGTAAATTCCAACAACCTACCTGAAAATGCGTCAAGAAGGAGGATTTCAGGGTTAATTAAAGTTGCACAGTCCGATGGTTTTGAATTTCTGTCTTTTTTTCTGAGATAAATATATTAGATCGATCACTAGTATCTACTTTATATTAGTTCAAAGTTACTTTTATTTTAAATGGTAAACTTTTGAGATATTTTGACTGCAAACATGGATAATTAGTTTTTGCAACCTTGCCAAAACTCTGACACTATTAGACTTCTGCAGTAACAGGTTTTGTTACATTGACTCAGTATTGCCTTCTACACCGAAACAAATGCTTAA
>JASIRB010002373.1:0-56082 GCA_030323885.1 Branchipolynoe longqiensis
TCGCCGCCCAGCTCGGGCAATTGAACCACCGACTTCACAATTACGTCAACCAGGGCATTAACGCCGTGACGACGTCGGCGTGATGAATTCGCCGACGTTCATTGGAGGAGTGCGTGCCGGGGGTCCTGGAGGAGGCGGCGAGGTGGCAGCCCGTCACCGGAAGACGCCGCTCTAAAAAAAAAAAAGTGGAAGAAGACAAGACAAAGTATCCAACACCACAACCACAGCCACAGCCACAGCCACAGCCACAGCCACAGCCACAGCCACAGCCACCCCCCCCCCTCTATCAGCCACAGGCCACAGCCACACCCACAGCCACAGCCACAGCCCAGCCACAGCCACAGCACAGCCCAGCCACGCCACACACAGCCACAGCCACAGCCACAGCCACAGCCACAGCCACAGCCACAGCCACAGCCACAGCCACAGCCACAGCCACAGCCACAGCGTGCAAACGACGATGGATGCCATTCGCAACAGTACCCCGGTCCAGCCATCACCACCTTGTCTTCACACACACTCATCCCACACATACTCATTCACACACTCATCTACATACACTACACACACTCATCTCTATGCACTCATCCACACACACTCAGCCCCCATACACTCCCTCCACACACACTCATTCATACACTCATCCACACACAATCAGCCCCCATACACTCACCCCCCACATAGTCACTCACACACTCATCTCCACACACTCATCTCTACACACTCATCCACACACAATCATCCCCCATACACTCACCCCCACATAGTCACTCACATACTCCTCTACACATACTCATCTCTACGCACTCATCCACACACACTCACCCCCACACACTCATCCACACACACTCATCCACACACACTCTTCCAGACACACTCACCCCCAATCACTCACCCCCACATTCTCACCCCCACACTCTCACCTCCACACACACTCATCAAACATGCTCATCCACACACACTCTTCCAGACACCACTCACCCCCAACACACTCACCCCCACATTCTCACCCCCACACACTCACCCCAACACACACTCATTCACGCACACTCATCCACACACACTCATCCACACACACTCCACGCCCCACACACTCAATTCCACGCAAACCATCCACCCCCACTCATCCATACACACTCACCCCCACACAGTCACCCACACACTCATCCACACACACTCATCCACACACACTCACCTCAACATTCTCACCCCCACACACTACCCCCACACACACTCACCCACACACTCACCCACACACACTCACCCCACCCACTCACCCCACACACTCACCCACACACTCACCCACACCGCTTACCCCCACACACACTTATCCACACACACTCACCCCACACACTCATCCACGCACACCCATCACCCCCACTCATCCATACACACTCACCCCCACACAGTCACCACACACTCAATCCACACACACTCATCCAGACACACTCACCTCAACATTCTCACCCCCACACACTCACCCCCACACACACTCACCCACACACTCACCCACACACACTCACCCCACACACTCACCCCACACACTCACCCACACACTCACCCACACACTCACCCACACGCTTACCCCCACACACACTCATCCACACACTCGTCCAGTGCTGGATTCGTCACGTGCAACAAACAAATTGATGTGGGATTATAATTCGAGTAATAAGGAACAGCCGCCCATGAAACGAAACGCCATAGACCTCCCCCCGGCCCCCTCCACCCCCCACCCCACAGTGCATGCGCAGTGAGTTGCGTATCCTCAGCATTAGTTCCTGCTACTGCCGTCAGAGGGCGGGTCGGTGGTGAGAATGATCTGTAAGACCTTTTGAGATGCTGCTCACAGTGGTTGGTTGGTTGTTGGAGTTTTACGTCCTGGCAACATTTAAGGTCATATGAGAACAGGTACCGACTTGTGACAGTGCGCCCTTCATGGCATCTTTATAGGGTTTCCCCACTGGGAGGCCAGACCAGCATGACCATGACCTGATATCCCACTCAGTCACATTATCCTGACACTGATCTAACCAGTCCTTGCCCTATCCTAATAATGCCAAGTGCCTGGCTAGGAAGCGACAAGCATCGATTGTTAAGTCATTGGTTCGACTCGACCAGAGTACAAACCCATTACACTTACAGTATAACCTGTTAAACCAAGCTCGGTTAAACCAAACAATCGGTTAATCCAAACTTTTTTCAGCGGCCCGGCAAAATACTACCATTTCTCTAAAAAAAAGTTGGTTAAACCAAAGTCGGTTAATCCAAATAATCGGTTAATCCAAACAAAATTGTCGGACCTCAGGCCACTTCCGGTACCGTTAAACCAAACTTTCATGTGGTTATAATGTCATCTGCGACCCCACCGACTTTTTTATATGATAAATGGTAGTATTTTGAAGGGACCCTAGAAATTTGTTTGGATTAACCAATCGTTTGGTTTAACCGAGCTTGGTTTAATGGGGTAATACTGTATATGCATACAAAACAATAATCAAAGTGTCCACATACATTGTATATTACATGTGCAATACACTCTTACTCAAAGTCAAAGTCGAAGCCAAAGCTTGGTTAAGCCAATGATCGGTTAATCCAAGGAGATTTCTAGGGTCCCTTCAAGTCCGGTTTAACGGGGTTTTACTGTACTTCGAATCCCACGATCTACCAAAATGGGAGACGGACACTCAACTTATTCGGCCATCCCGTCTGGTGCCCACATTAGTTCTTGCCACTGCTACCAGAGGGCGGCTTGGTGGTGGAAATTGCCCATTTGCCTCCGAATAAGACATCATATATATGTCAAATATAATGTAGTTATGTATAAATAGGCGGAGTTTCTCTGTAAGTATTTGCTAAGTGCATGTATTTTTTTTATTAATTTAATTTTTTTTTATATATATATACAGTAAAACCTCTCTAAATCGACGGACCTCGGGACCGACTTTAAGTGGTTCATTTAGGGAGGTGGTCGGTTTGGGGAGTTCGAATATGGTTACAATGGTATTGTTGTGACCCAAATAAAGCGAACGATATAGCGGAGTGGTCGATCTGTGGATGTGGTCGGTTAGAGAGGTTTTAATGTATATAGTATTCGCTGCTGGACATCATTACACATCCCCGTCCTGATATGTTGCCAGGACGTAAAACTGCAACAACCAACCAACCTCATTTCAAATCAACACTGGTGCTACCAATACCGGCCAGGCGGGATGGCCAAATGAGTTAGTCTCGCAGTGCATTGAGCTCCCTTTTGATTACTTTTGTATATGTTTATAGTATATATATATATATATATATATATATATATATATGTCTATATCTATATATTACCAGCTATTTCTTTCTTCAAATCCACGGAGATCTTCACGGTACATTTACAATAAAAACTGTATATAATGGGACGACATGGCTGAGTAGATACGGCCGCTGCTTCCGGTGCGGGAGGTCATGGGTTCAACCTCCAACCGAGTCAAACCAAAGACTTACACAATGTATACCTGTCCTTGTGCCTTTCCCGGTGCTCGGCGTTACTAGGATAGGGTAAGGATTGGTTGTTTCAGTGTCGGTATAATATGTCTGAATGTGATATTGCGGACGTGGTGTAAATGGGACAGTATTCCAGTGGGGCAGCACTATAAAGTCGCCACGAATGAGCACAGTCACAAAGTCGGTTCCCGCCCTGATATCACATTGGGTGTTATTAGGATATAAAACCCCATTACACAAACGATACAAGTGAAAGCTGAATCTACACCTTCATGGTGAAAATCTCCATTGTCATATTTTACATTCGACCTTCCCACCCTTTTTCTTTTTCTAAATCTTTTGTAAGGCCCCTAAAATTAAAAATACACGGCGACAGAGTGTTTATTTATGGCCCTGTCACACTTTACCGGATTGAGGAAACGGATTGAAACAGAACAAAGTCCGTTGATATCTGGCAAAGTCTGGTTTGTGTCCGTTGCATATCCGTTGATATCCATTGATATCCGGCCTGATCCGTTACAAGTTTTGAGCATGCACAAAACTTGTACCGGATTGCGCCAGACTGATGTATGCAGTTATTATCCATTACCGTCCATTCCCCATCCGTTTCCCATCTGTTCCCATCCATTACCCATCCGTTCCCGTCCATTACCGTCCATTCCCGTCCGTTACTGCCCGTTCCCATCCATTCCAGTCCGTTCCCATCCGTTCCCGTCCATTACCGTCCATTACCGTCCATTACCGTCCTTTACCGTCCATTCCCATCCGTTACATATTCATTACATGTCCGTTCCTTTCATTATAGTTTTTTTTGTATACTGAATTGTCGTTGATAGTTAGGTACGTTATCAACCATTACCATCCGTTACCATCTGTTAACTGTCCGTAACTGTTTGTTACTCATCCGTTACCGTCCATTACATAATCAATACATTTCAAGTCTGAATCACACCGGATTAGAATATTTATGTCCGTTTCAATCCGTTTCCTCAATCTGGTAAAGTGTAACAGGGCCTTTAAAGTTGATTCGTCCGATGGTTTCGAGTTTCTACCATTTTCTGAGATAAATACACTAGGTTGGTCAGCAAAGTCTTAATTTACTTTAGTTTGAAGTAATATTCATGGCTAACTTTTATTGATACTTGTCGCTTCCTAGCCAGGTGCTCAGCATTAATAGGATAGGGCAAGGACTGGTTAGCTCAGTGTCAGGATAATGTGACTGGGTGGGATATTGGGTCATGGTTCCGGCTTGCTGATTTCCCAATGGGTCAGCAGTGTAAAGTCGCCATGAGTGCGCAATGGCACAAGTCGGTATGTTGCCAAGACGTAAAACTCCAACAACCAACCAATTTAGTGGGCCGTGGTAAACAGGTCTCACAATAAAGAGACAGGGCGGGTTGAGTAGTTTATTCTCTGGTGACAAACAATAATCTGGCCACAAGTGACCATCATAGGCGGGCCTGACCACTCGCCGGTGGCGCCAGCGGCTGGGGGAGGAACTAATGTGAGCGTCCTTAGTTTCGCACGTCCTTTTCTTCCTTGTGTATATTCCCATAATGTGTTATAGATCACATATATACGTAGATATATATACATATATGTATGTACATACATATATATGTATATTTATGTTGCACAAACAGGTATATATCCTCATGGACTGTAATCTAGCTGTCTCATAGTCAAACACTCTGAACAGACACAATATATCACTCAGTATCCGATTTCCAACCAGCAAGCCACCTGGGTCGGACCGGAAGCTGGCAAGATTTAGAGAAAGTGACTCCATCCTGGTCTCTGCTTCAAGTTGCATAGTCTGATGGTTTTGAGTTTCCGTAATTTTTCTGAGATAAATATATTAAATTGATTGTTATAATCTACCTTATTAGTTTGAAGTAACATTTTTTTAAATGTCAAACTTTTGAGATATTTGGAGTGCAAACACGTATAATAGGTTTTCATAAGTACACCAAAACTCTGACGTTGCAGGCTTCAGCAGTAACATATTCTATTGAACTGCCTCAGGATTCCCTTCTATTTGGCAACAAATGCTTAATAAATAATAAGTGAATCAGTATCTAAGCTCGATGTGTAGAATCAATTCTAGATAATTGTTTTGGTTTTGAGAATTTGATGCTTCATCGGACCAAGCAGCTTTAATATTGCAGATCTATATATCTATATTATATATTTACATATTATAAATATATTATATATATGATATATATATTTATATTTATATAGACTCCAGTCATCTCACCAGCTGCACATCGTTAGGGTTTGAAATAAAGTATATGGATTTCTGCCCGATAACTGCTACGTGTTAGGAAAATGGTGATTATATCGATAATACATTGACATTTCACACCACCACGTAGTCAACACCAACAACACCAACAACACCAACAACACCAACAACACCAACAACACCAACAACACCAACAACACCAACAACACCAACAACACCAACAACACCAACAACACCAACAACACCAACACAACTACACCCAACAACACCAACAACACCAACAACACCAACAACACCAACAACACCAACAACACCAACAACACCAACAACACCAACAACACCAACAACACCAACAACACCAACAACACCAACAACACCAACAACACAAACAACACCAACAACACCAACAACACCAACAACACCAACAACACCAACAACACCAACAACACCAACAACACCACCAACACCAACAACACCAACAACACCAACAACACCAACAACACCAACAACACCAACAGCACCAACAACACCAACAACACCAACAACACCAACAACACCAACACCAACAACACCAACACCATCAACAACACCAACACACCAACAACACCAACAACACCAACAACACCAACAACACCAACAACACCAACAACACCAACAACACCAACACCACCAACAACACCAACACCACCAATACCACCAACAACACCAACAACGCCAACCCCAACACCAACACCAACAGCACCAACAACACCAACAACACCAACAACACCAACAACACCAACAACACCAACAACACCAACACCACCAACAACACCAACACCACCGATACCACCAACAACACCAACACCACCAACAGCACCAACAACACCAACACCACCAACAACACCAACACCACCAACACCACCAACAACACCAACAACACCAACAACATGAACACCACCAACCACACCAACAACACCAATAATACAAACACCACCAACCACACCAACCACACCAACAACACCAACACCACCAACAACGCCAACAGCACCAACAACACCAACAACACCAACACCACCAACAACACCAACACCACCAACACCACCAACACCACCAACAACCCCAATACCACCAACAACACCAACAACACCAACACCACCAACACCAACAACACCACTAACAACACCGACACCAACAACATCAACAACACCAACAACAACACCAACAACACCAACAACATCAACAACACCAACACCACCAACAAACAACAACCAACACCAACACCACCAACAACAACCAACAACACAACACACAACCAACACCACCAACAAACCAACAACACCAACAACCCAAAAACACCAACAACACCCAACAAACAGCATCAACACCACCAACACACCAACAACACCAACAAAACCAACACCCAACCAACAAAACCAACAACAACCAACAAACCAACAACCACCAACAACATCACCAACACCACCACCAACAACAATATCACCAACAATACCAACATCGCTAACAACACCACCAACACCACCAACACCACCAACAGCACCAACACCACCAACACCACCAACACCACCAACACCACGAACATTACAAACACCATCAACATCACCAACACCAACAACAACACCAACACCACCAACACCACCAACACCACCAACACCACCAACAACACCGACACCACCAACAACACCAACACCACCAACAACACCAACAGCACCAATGACACCAACAATGCCAACAACACCAACATCACCAAAGACACCAATAACACCAACGACACCAACAATGCCAACAACACCAACAACACCAACACCACCACCAACACCAACAACACCAACAACACCACCAACACCAACAACATCAACAACACCAACAACACCAACAACACCAACAACAATAACATCAATTACAACAATAACACCATAAACACCAACAACACCAACACCACCAACAATATCAACAATACCAATAACACCAACAACACCAACAACACCAACAACACTAACAACACCAACAACACCAACAACACTAACGACACCAACACCACCAACAACATCAACAACACCAACAACACCAATAACTAACAATACCAACAAAACCAACAACACCAACAACACCAATACCACCACCAACACCAACAACACTACCACCACCAACACCACCGACAACACCGACAACACTGACAACACCGACAACACCGACAACACCGACAACACCAACACCACCAATACCACCACCAACAACACCAACAACACCAACAACAACACCACAACACCACCACCAGCAAAATACCCCAGCAATATTCTTGCCTGTCTCCATACATACCCATGTACACACTGAACGTTTGGAGTGTGTTTACTTCGTCGCCCAACTATTAATTTAATTGTCAAGAAGTGAATGCTGTTGCTCATAATAACATTTACTTAGAAGGCAGCCACTTATACCCGTGTGAGTGTATTACTACACGGCCGGGTCTGTGGCCGGGCCGGCGGGCGAGGGGAGCCGGCCCGCAGCCACTTAACCCGTGATTGATGCGCGCCCGTCGACGAGACGAGACTTGAAATCGAGAAGAGAATCTCTCAATGCATTCACCCCGCGGGGCAATGACGGGGCACAAGGGGTGCATAGAGGGGGGCAGGGGCGGAGGGGAGGGGGATGGGGGTAGAGGGAGAGGGAGGGGAATGGGAGGAGTGGGGGGGTGAGGCGTGAGGGGGGGGGGGGGGAATGGGAGGGTGGGGGGTGTGAGGGTGAGGAGAGGGGGAGAGGAGAAAGAGTGAGTGTGAGGGTGAGGGTAGAGGGTGAGGGGGAGGTAGGGGGGGGTGAGGGGGAGGGGTAGAGGGAGGGGAGAAAGCGAAGGGGGAGGGGGTTAGGAGAGGGGTACAGGAAGTGGGAGGAGAGGGGGAGGGAAGAAGGGAAGAGGGGAAGGGGATGGGGAGGGGTAAGGGGGAGGGGGAGGGGGGAAGGTGGAGGGCGGGGCGGGGCAGGGGGAAGGGGCGTGTAGCTAACCGGGAGTGAGGGCAAGCGAGGTGGGGGGGGAGGGGGGGGGGGGTGACTGCGACAGTCACAAAGCAGGATTCTACCCAGATGTATATATTCACCAGCTTAATAGGTGCCCACCAAACCCCCGGCTCAGTGGGTGTATATATATATATATATATATATATATATATATATATATAAATCCTCCGGCACGACTGACAATGTCGGCCAGGTGGAGGGTGGGGTGAGCACACGCAGGTGGTGCCACCGGTCAAGTGCATAGTCTTACGGAGAATAACAATGGTATGAAGTAATAATAATAATATAGAATAAGGAAATTCCCTTCGTATTTTTATACTCGCATAATACGTTATAGACCACATATATATATATATATATATATATATATATATATATATATATATCTATAAAGGCGTATGAGTTATATATTCTCTGGCTAGGAATATCAGCCTAACCTAATAAAAAGGAAAAATTCCCGGATGCGAGTGATGTATTCAGGATAGGCAGGTACCGGGTACAACCGGGGGTGGCGCCACCAGTCGTGATATGGAGGAGGCAGTACAGTGTATCATGTAATATTGAGAATATTTAGCACATAATAATAATAACAAGGAGTTAATTCCCTTCCATGCCTTTATACTCGCATAATGCGTTATACATCACATATATATATATATATATATATATATATATGCATGTGTGTGTATGCTTATGTTGCAGTCACACTACGACGACAAGGGTGACGAGTGACCAACGAGTTGGACTTTTGGGAACTCGTCGGATCTCGTTCGAATCTTCTTACGGTCTCATTACACTGTCGTCGCAACTCTTCGCAACTCGTCCACTCTCGTCGCCTCTCGTCGCCTCTCGTCGGCAAGTCGTCAAGGTTTTGGACATGTTGAAAAAGTTGGACGTAGCTCGACGACTTCAGAACTCGTCCCGGTCACGTCAGAGTCACGTTACGGTCATGTTACGCTGTTGTCGTCGCCATTACGTACTCATCGCGCTCTCGGTCACGTCGTTAGGCTCTCGTTATGCTCTCGGTCACGTCGTTAGGCTCTCGTTATGACCATGCCATCTGGTTGGTTGGTTGGTTGGTTGTTGGTTGGTTGTTGGTTGTTGGTTGGTTGGTTGTTGGTTGGTTGGTGGTTGGTTGTTGGTGTGTGTGTCTGTGTGTGTCTGTCTGTGTGTGTATGTGTCTGTGTGTGTCTGTGTGTGTATGTGTGTGTCTGTGTGTGTCTGTGTGTGTGTCTGTGTATGACTGTGTGTATGTGTCTGTGTGTGTATGTGTCTGTGTATGTGTGTGTCTGTGTGTGTATGTGTGGTTGTCTGTGTGTGTCTGTGTGTGTCTGTGTGTCTGTGTGTGTCTGTGTGTGTCTGTGTGTGTCTGTGTGTGTCTGTGTGTGTCTGTGTGTGTCTGTCTGTGTGTGTATGTGTCTGTGTGTCTGTGTGTCTCTGTGTGTGTCAGCCAACCACCACCCAAACACCACCCAACCACCACCCAACCACCACCCAACCACCACCCAACCACCACCCAACCACCACCCAACCACCACCCAACCACCACCCAACCACCACCCAACCACCACCCAACCACCACCCAACCACCATCCAACCACCACCCAACCACCACCCAACCACCACAAAACCACCACCCAACCACCACCAAACCGCCACCCAACGACCACCAAACCACCACCCAACCACCACACAACCGCCACACAACCACCACCCAACTACCACACACAGACACACACAGACACATACGCATACACACACATACAGACACACAGAGACACATACACACACAGACACCCACAGACACCCACACAGACACACAGACAGACACAGACACACACAGACCCATACACACATACACATACACACAGACACACACAGACATACACATACACATACACACATACACATACACACACAGACACATACATACACATATACATACACACACAAAAACATACACACAGACACACACACATACACCCACACAGACACCCACACAGACACACACACATACACATCCACACACAGACACATACACACAGACACACACAGACACACACCCATACACATACACACAGACACATACACACACAGACACATACACACATACACCCACAGACACATACACACACAAACACATACACACAGACACACACACAGACACACATACAGACACATACACACACAGACACACACACAGACACACAACCAACAACCATCCAACCAACAACCAACAACCAAACAACACACCAACAACCAACCAACAACCAATCCACATATCTTCTACGTCCTCTCTTGTCGGAGTCTCATCGGAGTCTCGTCGGAGTCTCGTCGAGTCTCGTCGGAGTCTTGTCGGAGTCTCGTCGGAGTCTCGTCGGAGTCTCGTCAGAGTCTGCCCGACTTGGCCCCGAATTTGCATATGTCATCGGGTTTTAAGAAAATCCAACTCGTTGGACAGTCGTCGGCCAACTCGTCGTAGTGTGACTGCACCATTACATATATACAGTGAAACCTCCCTAGCCGACCACCTCCACAGATCGACCACTCCCCTATATCGATCGCTTTATTTGGCTTCGAACAATACCATTATAACCATATTCTAACTCCCTAAACCGAACACCTCCCTAAATCGACCACGTAATGTCGGTCCCAAGGTCGGTCGATTTAGAGTGGTTTTACAGTACATACATATATGTAAATACATATATGTATTTACATATATGTATGTACATATATGTAAATACATATATGTATTTACATATATCTATGTATGTGTGCATATAAAGGTGTACAAACCACCCACTCCTACATTATGTATATATATGTATATAGTGTAGAAGAGTGTGGTAATACATTTATATATATATATATTATATATATATATATACATATGTACATACTGTGTGAGTGCGTGGATTATATTCGTTTATATACACATATATAGATGCAGTGTGAGATCCGGCGGGTGGGGACAGTGCATGGCTGATGGCACCTACCGGCGGAAGGCGTGGTGAAGAGGCGCTGTCTGATTAGTGCATGGGTGTGAGTGTGAGTGTGAGGTAGGGCGGGGTGTGAGTGTGATAAAGGGGAGAGTGTGAGTGTGAGGTAGGGTGCGTGTGAGTGTGAGGAAGGGTAGGGTGTGAGTGTGAGGTAGGGTGTGAGTGTGAGTGTGAGGTAGGGCGGGGTGGTGAGTGTGATAAAGGGGAGAGTGTGAGTTAGGGTGGGGTGTGAGAGTGAGGTAGGGCAGGATGTGTGAGTGTAAACAAGAGGTAGGGGGCTAACCAGGGTGTGAGTAAAACAAGTGAGGTATGGGTGAGTGTGACTGAGTGTGATAAAGGGAGAGTGTGATGTAGGGTGGAGAGTGTGAGTGAGAGTGGAGGGCGGGAGTAGAGTTGATAAACGGCAGAGTGTGAGGTAGGTGGGGTGGTAGTAGTGAGTAGGACGGGATGAGAGGAGTTAAAAGGGGGAGTGTGAGGTGGTGGGGTGTGAGTGTGAGGTAGGGCAGGGGTGAGTGTGATAAAGGGCAAGAGTGTGAGGTTAGGGTGCCGGGTGTGAGATGTGAAGGTCGGAGAGAGGGTGTGACTGGTGTAATGTGAGAGTGTGAGGTTGGGTACGGTACTGTGAGTGTGAGCGGAGTAGTGGTGAGTATGAGTGTGAGGTACGGTGGGGTGTGAGTGTGAGTACGGGTGTGTGAGTGTGAGTAGGCGAGTAGGGAGGGTGTGAGATGGGGTGTAGGCTAGGGTGTGAGTGTGAGGTAGGGCGGGAGTAAAAAAAACAAAAAAAAAAACCAACAACACCACGGTGAGTGTGAGGTAGGGCTGGGTGTGAGTGTGAAAAAAAAAACAAAAAACAAAAACAGGTAGGGTGGAGGCGGAGTGTCAGGTCTAGGGTAGGGGGTGTGAGTAGTGAGGTAGAGAGAGGTGTGAGTGTGAGTATAGGGTGGGGTGTAGAAGTAGTGGAGGTAGGGTCAGGAAACAGTGTGAGTTGTGAGGTAGGGTAGGGTGTGAGAGTGAGTTAGAGTAGGGTGGGTGTGATGGTAGGGTGGGTGTGAGTGTAGGTAGGGCAGGGTGTGAGTGTGAGGTAGGGTGGGATGTGAGTGTGAGGTAGAGGGTGGGGTGTGAGTGTGAGGCAGGGTGGGGGTGAGGATTTGGGAGGAGTGTGAAGTAGGGTGGTGTGAGTAGGGGTGAGGTAGGGTGGGTGTGAGGTAGGGTGGGTGTAAGGTAGGGCGGGGTGAGTGTGAAGTAGGGTGGGGTGTGAGTGTGGAGTAGGGTAGGGTTTAAGTGTGAGGTGGGGTGGGGTGTGAGTGTGACGTGGGGAAGGTTGTGAGTGTGAGGTAGGGTGCGTGAGTGTGATGTATGGTGGGTGTGAGTGTGGTGGGGTGTGAGTATGAGGCAGGGTGGGTGTGAGGTGGAGTCAGGTGTCTGTGTGAGGTAGGGCGGGTGTGAGTGTGAGGTAGCACAGGTGTGAGTGTGAGGTACGTGTGAGATGTCGGTGTGAGGTAGGGCAGGGTGTGAGTGTGATATAATGCAGGTGTGAGTGTGAGGTAGGGTGGGTGTGAGTGTGAGGTAGGGTGTGAGTGAGTGTGAGGTAGGGTGGGTGTGAGTGTGAGGTAGGGTGAGTTGTGAGGTAGGGCAGGATGTGGGTGTGAGGTAGGGTGGGTGTAAATGTGAAGGTAGGGTGGGTGTGAGGTAGGTAGGTCTGGTGTGAGTATGAGGTAGGGTGGGTGTGAGTGTGGGGTAGGTAGGTCGGGTGTGAGTATGGGGTAGGGTGGGGTGTGAGTGTGGTAAAGGGGAGAGTGTGAGTGTGAGGTAGGGTGTGTATGAGGTAGAGTGGGGTGTGAGTGTGAGGTAGGGCAGGGTGTGAGTCTGAGGTAGGGTGGGTGTGAGTGTGGGGTAGGTAGGTCGGGTGTGAGTATGAGGTAGGGTGGGGTGTGAGTGTGGTAAAGGGGAGAGTGTGAGTGTGAGGTAGGGTGTGTGTGAGGTAGAGTGGGGTGTGAGTGTGAGGTAGGGCAGGTTGTGAGTCTGAGGTAGGGAAGGTGTGAGTGTGGGGTAGGTAGGTCGGGTGTGAGTATGAGGTAGGGTGGGGTGTGAGTGTGGTAAAGGAAGAGTGTGAGTGTGAGGTAGAGTGGGGTGTTGAGTGTGAGTAGGGCAGGGTGTGAGTCTGAGGATAGGGTGGAGGGTAAGTGTGAGTGTGGGGTAGGTAGGTCGGGTGTGAGTCTGAGGTAGGGTGGGTGTGAGTGTAGGGTAGGTAGGTTGGGTGTGAGTATGAGGTAGGGTGGGGTGTCAGTGTGGTAAAGGGGAGAGTGTGAGTGTGCGGTAGGGTGTGTGTGAGTGTGAGGTAGAGTGGGGTGTGAGTGTGAGGTAGGGTTGAGTTGTGAGTGTGAGGTAGGGCAGGATGTGGGTGTGAGGTAGGGTGGGTGTGAGTGTGAGGTAGGGTGGGTGTGAGTGTGGGTAGGTCGGGTAGTGAGTATGAGGTAGGGTGGGGTGTGAGTGTGAATAGGGTGGGTGTGGGTGTGAGGTATAGCAGGGTGTGCTTGTGAGGTAGGGTGGGGTGTGAGTGTGAAGTAAGGTGGGGTGTGAGTGTGAGGTAGGGTTGAGTTGTGAGTGTGAGGTAGGGCAGGGTGTGATTGTGAGGTAGGGTGGGGTGTGAGTGTGAAGTAAGGTGCAGTGTGAGGGTGACATAGGGTGAGTGGGGGTGTGAGGTATGCCAGGGTGTGATTGTGAGGTAGGGTGGGGTGTGAGTGTGACGTAAGGTGGGGTGAGTGTGAGGTAGGGTTGAGTTGTGAGTGTGAGGTAGGGCAGGATGTGGGTGTGACGTAGGGTGGGTGTGACACTGACAGGCAATGCTTCGCCTCACCTTGTCCATTTGGTAGTGACTGCTGAGCGCTTCTGTTAATTGCACGTTTGGCTCACAGAGGGTGGCATGGTGTCTGGATGTGTGTGGGTGTGAGTGTGGGAGTGGGGTGTAGGGGTAGAGGGGGAGCAGTACAGATGGGGTGGCCAGTATAGATGTCAGTGTCGGCAGTGCACCCCACCAGGCTGCCGAGTGTAAGGTATCAGCACCCTGCTACGGATACACACCACATCCCCTGCCGGTCTCCCTGCACCCGCCGCCAGAGGGGGTACTGTCAGAGCAGGGCCTGCCTCCCACCTCCCACTCCTCCTCCCTCCACACCTGCCTCCCCTCCTCCCTCCACACCTGCGTCCCCTCCTCCCTTCACACCTCCTACTCATTCTCCCTCCACACCTCCCACTCATCCTCCCGCCACGCCTCCCACTCCTCCCTCCACACCTCCCACTCCTCCTCCCTCTACGCCTCCCACTCTTCCCACTCCTCCCTCCACACCTCCCACCCCTCCTCCCTCCACGCCTCCCACTCCTCCCTCCACACCTGCTTCCCCTCCTCCCTCCACACATCCCACTCCTCCTCCCTCCACACCTCCAACTTCTCCTCCCTCCACTCTTCCCACTCCTGCTCCATCTACACCTCCCACTCCTCCTCCCTTCACCCCTCTCACTCCTCCAACATTTTGTATTTCAGGGTGGATCAGTTGCATGACCATGGCCTGTCCATTTCTGTGTTGGTTTGTGCCATTACACATACCCAGGTGGACTGTGCCATGTGGTGAAAGCTTTGCTGATTTCCTTTATACTTAGGACGGCTAATTTTCCAATTTTTTCTGTTTAGTGCCTACCACTTTTTCTGGCCTGTCTTTTGCTTTCTGTGCCAGTGGACAGCAAGCAGTGACTGTGCTCAGGGGCAGGTGTGGCTTTGTTGTGTCAGTAAGTTTTCTTTAGGAATTTTTTGTAGTGGTCAGGGTTATGGATTGCCCGTAGTTTTACGTTTTGTTTATTCCAGGTATGTGATGCCATGGTTAGTACACTTCTCTCATGTATTTTTGTGTTGCTTCTTTCCATTAGGAGTATTGGGGCCGCCATGTGTCTAGTGTCCCTGCGGGGGGGCTACTGTGTAATCCGGTTTTGTGGTGTAGTGGTGTGCTAGTATTTTCAGGTGCGTTTCTCTTCTGCTTGTTAATAGTGTTGCTTTGTATTTTTTGTGTAGTTCTATTTTGGGATATCTTTTGTGTACTTAGATGCAAAATAAAGCCCTTAAAATATGCCTCCAAGTTGGAGGCATATTTTAAGGGCTTTATCTTGAATCACTTGTACTTGTAGTTTGTTTAGTAGTTTGGTATTTCCCCTCATGTATACTACATCACCGTAGTCAAAGTAGGGAAGGATCATGCCTTTATATATTTTGATTGCCATACTTTCAATCAGGTAGTATGTTAGTGTTGCCAGTAGCCATATTTTGTGGTTTGCTTTTTTGATAGTATTTGTTATGCAAAGGTCATAGTTTAAGTGCTTGTCCAGGTCCACTCCCAGATATCGGTAGTTGTCTACCTGTTCTAACTCGTTGTTTCCCAGGAGACATTTTATTTTTTTGTGACCGGTTAGTCTGGTACCGAATAGCACCGTCTTCGATTTATTGCTATTTATAGTTAAGCATATAATTGTCAAAACCTAAACACTTGCCCACATTTGTTTCTATATATCCAACTTAGATACTGGTGCATTGACTGCTTTGGGACTACCTATGCAGAATAACCAGTGGATGTATTACCTCATCCCATGTGGACACCTACATTGAGACAGCAAAGCAACAACAAACACAACAAAGAAATGAAAGCAGGGAGACAGAGTCTAGCCTGATTGGGTTAACTCAGACGTTGTCTAATTAAAAGGGACCCATCCTGATATGACATTAGATGTCGCTAGCCCATAAAAGAACAACAAACACAACAAAGAAATGAAAGCAGGGAGACAGACACCAAACCACCAAAAAAACCCACAAAAGACAGATGCTAGCCCATAAAAGAACAACAAACACAACAAAGAAATGAAAGCAGGGAGACAGAGTCTAGCCTGATTGGGTTAACTCGGACGTTGTCTAATTAAAAGGGACCCATCCTGATATGACATTAGATGTCGCTAGCCCATAAAAGAACAACAA
Source organism: Branchipolynoe longqiensis (assembly GCA_030323885.1). Classification (NCBI taxonomy): domain Eukaryota; kingdom Metazoa; phylum Annelida; class Polychaeta; order Phyllodocida; family Polynoidae; genus Branchipolynoe; species Branchipolynoe longqiensis. The sequence continues at coordinate 16,766 of JASIRB010002373.1, forward strand.
ACACAACAAAGAAATGAAAGCAGGGAGACAGAGTCTAGCCTGATTGGGTTAACTCGGACACTGTCTAAATAAAAGGGACCGTCCTGATATGACCTTAGATGTCGCTACCACGTAAAAGAACAACAAGTTAAAGTTGCACAATCCGATGATATTGAGTTTCTTATCACCTTTTTTTGATAAATATAATAGGTTGATTGTTATAATATACGTCAATTTTGTTTGAAATAACTTTTATTTTAAATGACTAACTTATGAGATATATGAAGGGCAAACATGCAAAAATAATGTTGGCAAGCATCTGATTACACTACTGTGATGATGCAGACATCAGTAGATAAAAGATTGACTTCTATCCAGACTAGGGAAGAAAGACAACCTTCCATTCAAACCCAAACTGTATCAGTAAGAATTAACTATGGATGTGGTAGTTCCAGTGTGTAGTGTTTATCTATATTGGCTTATAGTTGAGAAACTGAAAGTAGATGAATTGGGGAGTGGATGGGTTTAGCCGCTTCCACAGCTGGATGCACGCGGGGCAGTCTGTACTCTTGGCGTTGTGATTTCCATTGCAGGCAGAGCACCTGACAGGTGCCTCACACTTAGCAGTGTGTCCCAGAGCGGCACAGCATGCACAGACGGTGGCAGTGGCTTTGCATTCATGCTTGTAATGGCTGTATTGTTGGCAGGTGGTGCGAAAGGTTAGTCAGAGGTGGGGAGTGGCGATTCGTAGGATTCGTAGGAGTCCGTAGGCTCCACAGTCAAGTCAGGAAGTGGTATCTATCGGATGGTCAGTGAAAACATTGGCACAGTAAGTGGCAATGTATCCCTTCTTTATCTGGGAGGCGCTGACAATGGAATGTCATCCGATCAGGTCGGCGGGGTTTATGTGTGGGTGGAGGCCAGAGATGACATAGTGGTGCATATTGGCTGATCCACGCATCTCCGTATAGGTTGTTGAGGCTCGGAGCCTGTCGAGGGAAACCCATGTCTTGGCACCAATGATGAGGGTATTTATCCAGGGAGAGAGGGGTAGTGTCATGGGTGCGATCGAACTTATCGAGTTTCTTAAGCGTGTCCTCTACCTTGCCATTGAAGAGGAAGAGGGCGAGGAACCTCTTGGGGCAGTGGCTATCACCATGGTACTCGGCGTGTGGAGGTGTAGCAGTGGTGGGCCTCTTGTGTTTGTTCTTTCGAACTACCTTGGACCAAGCCTCCACCTCGGTGGGGTCTTTGGAGTGGGGGGCTGGTTGGGCTGCGGCTGCTGGGCATGTGTCATCGGACTCATCGTCGCTGGAATTGGGGTCCTTGTCGGTTTTGGTGAGCATGGGCTCATGGGGTGGGGAGACTGACCTTTTGGCGATGGTATCGTTGTTCTTGTGCGTGGAAAAGAAGGTGATTGTGGTAGTGGGGAGGCTGGACGAAGAGGTGATGGCGACTGGGTGTGGAGTGGGGTTGACGATCTTCCAAGGTGGTGTGGGAGGGCTTCTCGGAATGGGCTTGGCAGAAGAGGGGCTGCGAGGTGGTGCATCGAGGCCGCTGGGTCCACTGATTGGTGGAGTGACACAGCTGGCGTTGGTGAGGTTAGACATGGGGGTCCAATTGTGCCTGGCAACATAGTGATCCTTCATAGGAGTGGTCGGGAGAGTGGTATCTGCATCATAAGGGGAGTTCAGGTTGGTGGAGGAGGTGAAGTCCTTGCCATTGGAACGGGTGGTGACTCCTGTGGTGTCAGGCTGAGGAAGAGGCTTCATCCCAGACATGGTAGACATGCAGCGATTCCTCTTGTTGGCTAAGGGGGTGACCGGAGGGAAGTGCACTGGTGAATGAGGAGAGGGAGTGGTGAGAGTTAGAGTAGACGAGATAAGTAATGGGAGAAGTGAGGTGTGGGGAGGGAGGTGAGAGGCGGGAGCGGGGAGGGAGTGAAAGGGAGAGATTTAGAGTGGAGAGTGGGTGAGATGGTAAGGCTTAGTGTGGGGGGGGGGGGGGGACTTTGGAGGAGAAGTGGAGGTAGTAGGTGTGTGTGGCTGGTGGTATTGGTGTTAAGTGGTGGTGGTGATGGTGTTTAGTGGTGTTCCAATGGTGGTGGTGGCGATAGTGTTGAGTGGTGGTGATGATGTTCAGTTGTGGTGATGATGGTGTTCAGCAGTGGTGGTGGTGTTCAGTTGTGGTGATGGTGTTTAGTGGTGGTGATGATGGTGATGGTGTTTAGCAGTGGTGGTGGTGTTGATGACATAAGTGGTGGTGTTCAGTGGTGGTGTTGATGATGTAAGTGGTGGTGTTCAGTGGTGGTGTTCAGTGGTGGTGTTCAGTGGTGGTGATGATGGTGTTAAGTCCTGGTGTTCAGTGGTTGTTTTTGTGGTGGTGGTCAAGGTGATGGTGAGGTGCTCAGTGGTGGCGAGCTGGTGGTGGCCAATGTACATGGTATGGACTGGCTGGTGGCTGTGGTGAAAGAGAGAGAGCATGTGACCTGCACCCTTATTTATAGGTTTTAATCCGGGTATCAGTCAGATTATTTTCTTAATTGAGGCTGTATTTATACTGTCCATAGCACATAAGCCTGGGTAGTCAGGCTTGTTTTCAATGCTGGCCAGCTCTAGTGTTGGCGTTATCTTATCACACAGTAGCTGCTGATAAGGTATTTGATTGCCTGCATTTCACTAGCAGATAGATAGTTGGTTGGTCTGGTTAGTAGCCTATGTTAATTTCTTCGGATTTTCTTGCCATATATGTGTTTTATTTTTTTTTCTACTCTTACTACTAGACTAGCCTACTCCTATTTACATATCATAGGCTTGTTCGTAGCTGTGTCATGTGTTATCTGGCTATTTTTGGCATGGTTACCTTCCATTGGGCATCCCGCTGGTGGGCCGTGACATATCACATGCCCCTTTGCAGTGCAGCTTAGTGGGGGTTTCCTAGCCTTATTTTGCACAGATAATTTTTGTATGTTTTTAGGTCAGGAATTTGTCGTTCCTTTCCTGTTTGGGTATTCCACACCTTGGCAGCCATTTCCAGCGTGATTCTCTCGTGAGCTTTTATTTGACTTCTGGTCTGCTTTAGTAGTGCTGCATTATTTGCTCTAGTAGCCCTTTATGGTTTTGTTAGGAGTTTATTGTTTTTACTATAGCTGTATGCTAATGTTTTCAGATGAATTATTCTCCTATTTTCTAGCATTTTTATTTTGGTTCTTTTGTGTATGTCATAGGTGGGGTGCAGCTTGTCTACTCTGAGGCAGATTTTCAGGGCTCTGTTTTGTAGTGTTTGCAGTGTTTTTAGAAGTTCTTTTTTCGCACCCATGTAGTTTACATCTCCATAGTCAAAATAGGGGAGCACTATGCCTTTGAAGATTTTTATTGACATTTCTTGTGTGATGTAGTCTCTTAGCTTTGCAAATAGCCACAGTTTGTGGTTTACCTTTTGGAAATTTTGTTTATACATAGGTTGTAGTTTAGTTGGCTGTCCAACTCAAGGCCTAGGTATTTGTAATGGTCTACATTTTCTAGTGTTTGGTTTCCTAGCTTACAGTGTAGTTTTCTTTCTGGCATTTGTTTATGCGAGAAGAGAACTGTTTTTAACTTGCTTGTGTTGATGGTTATTTTGTTGGACTCACACCACTCATTCAGTTCTAGTAGGAGCTTGTTTAGTTTAGTTATTACCTCCTCTTCTGTGGTACCATTTGCATATATGCCTGTGTCAGATGACCTTAGCTTGTAGCTGGCAACCCATTGGCTACAGAGTACCAATGCAGCCAGCTACCAGTCAGGTGACCTAGTTGGCTGGTACCCGGCAGCCTGTTGGCTGCATAGCATTAAATAAAAATCACCCCGAAATTCCCAAATATTTTACACATGGATGCATATCTATCGAAATTTAAAGAATTTAATGGATTTGTTCCTATTGTGCCTCTGAAATAAAGTGGGATTGTCTTATTTTATGTGCATTCAGTCTGAATATGATCGTCAGTTTGTGCATGCTTTCAATTTTGAAATGGGGCGTGTGCTTCTATTGGGTAGTGTGCTTCTATTGGGACATATATGGTACTATTTGCCTTCTATGCAGCAAATACATGCTTAATGAGAGCGCCGGCATCTGACCAGACGCGCTGGCAAAATCGGTAGAGTGCAGACTTACCGTGTGGAAGGTCGGGACTTCGAATCCTAGTCGAGTCAAACCAATGACTTACAAAATTTATACTTGTCACTACCTACCCTGGCGCTCGGCATTGCTAGGTTAGGGCAAGGTCTGGTTTGCTCACTATCAGGATAATGTGACTGAGTGGGATATTGGGTCATGGTGATGGAACCCTGGTCTCCCAGTGGGAAACACTATACAAATTGTCATGAGTGCGCACTGTCACAAAGTCGGCACCCATCCTGATATGACCTTAACTGTTGTGAGGATGTAAAGCCCCCAATAAACAGTGCACTTTCACAAATAGGTGCAAATCTTGATATTACCTTAAATGTTGCACTGATGCAAAACCCCAAGAAGCAATGCACTGTCACTAGTCGGTATCTGCGCTGGTATGACCATAAATGTTGCCAGGATGCAAAACCCCAACAAACAGACATGGCACTGTCACAACTCGGCACCAGTCCTGATATGACCTTAGATGTTACCAGGACGTAAAACCCAAACAAACACACAAGCAGCACACTATCACAACTCTGTGCCCATCCTGATGCGACCATAAATGTTGCGAGGATGCAAAACCCCAACACACAAACAAACTGTGCACTATCACAATGCTGTACCCATCCTAATATGACCTTACATGTTGCTAGGATGCAAGACCCCCAACGACCAAACAAGCAGCGCCCTATCGCAACTCGGTACCAGTCCTGATATAACCTAACATGTTACCAGGACATAAACCCCAACAAACAAACACAGATATCTACGTTAGATATGTAGTAAGATTAAATCTAGCTAAACGTTTTTGGTATCGACACAATTTGATGCTTTCATCGGACTATGCACCTGTAACACCCGCCCCCTCCCCCCCCCCAATTCCCCCCCCCCCCCCCTCACCTCCCCCCTCTTCCCCCCCCCCCCCTCCCAACACTGACACAGCCTCCTTAGCACCGCCTCCTCCGGCACTCTGACGGCTGGTAGGCAGACGTGGCGCCGAGGATGGTCTCCCCCAGAGCACACCCTATAATTTCACCTTTTGATCCGCCCCTGCCCGGCCTTCCCCCGTCCCACGGCCCGCCGCCCGTCCCCGGCCCGCCCCCGGCCCCCAGCCCGCCGCCCGGCCCCGGCCCGGCCCCGGTTCCCAGCCCGCCGCCCGTCCCTGGGCCCGCCGCCATATCTTATCGGCCGATCGGCCCGGTAATACATTACCGACACTTATCCAGCGGGCTCAGACGTGTGTTCCCTAACTAATACCGTTTTCGGTCATTTGCTGCGTGCAAGATAGATAGCATTAGATAAAGCAGGTGGGGTTTGTAGCGAGGATCCGCTGCACTTTGGTATTCTTATTCCTGTTGTTATTCCTATTCTTGCAGGCTAGGGTTTTAATAACAGTATGTTGGGGTGGGGGTGGGTACCCACCTCTCCCCCTCAGAGTAAGACGCACTGATTATAGTTATACTGGTGCTTCAGTGGTGATTTGTTATTTATTTATTTATTTATTTATTTATCTGATGAAATATCTTTCTTTTTATTTTTTATTTATTTATTTATTAAATTATTAAACTGATTAATTTGATTAAATTGATTAAGCTTATTACATTGATTGAATTGATTTTTTAATTGGTTTTGAATCGATTAAATTAATTAAATTAATTAAATCTATTAAATTTACTAAATTTATCAAATATTTAAATGCATTAAATGTATTGAGCATGTTGGCTTTTTGCTTAAGGCTATTATCGGAGAAGGAGCGGCTTAGTTAGAGCATCCGCTAGTATTAAATCTTTACCTGGTTTATGTACAATTTCTAACTCGCAGTTATGCTGGGCAGCTAGCAACCAGAGCTGTCTCGCACATGCACAGAGGATTTTTTCTTTCCCTTTGCCCGATGAGAGAACCTCTTGTGAAGGAAGGTTGTCTGTATTCATGGTGATTACAAAATTAAAAGGATCAGCCTCAGCCCTCTATGTGAAGGTTCGCTCAACGAAAACCCATACTCCCTCAGCCTGCCCTGTTCTCTTCCACCTTCCTCTTGTTGCCAGGTCAGAGCCTGGAAGCATTACATAGCTTCGGTCCCCTTCAACCATCAAAACCCAGCCTTCCTCCTCCCATCCCGATCGTCCCTGACCGTCAAGATCCTTACAAGAATGCTTCGAGCTGCCATCCCAGCTGCTCTACCACATCTCGCGCCAGGCCTCCCATAGTACCAAGCTGCTGGACTCTCGACTACTGCCTTCATACAGGCAGGAACCTGGAGGAGTTGAGCCGTCATCTCCTAGCTCTCCACCCTCCCTGTGCGATAAGCCCCATCAGCGTTCGCTCTTTTGTTGGGTGAGCGCTGGTCGATCTACCTACAAACTAACTTGAACACTGATTACGATTCCAGACTACCTTCACCTTCACCCCTGCAAGCACTCGAACATTGGGTCCCAGTCACCCACTTGCTTAGCCTGCTACAGGTCCTGACTGAAATTTGTTATTTAATAAATTTTCAAATTGATATCTCTCCTCCTGTTCTCTTGTCCGAGTGAAGCGAATTAAATATATTAAATATATTAAATGTATTAAATGTATTAAATGTATTAAATGTATTAAATGTATTAAATGTATTAAATGTATTAAATGTATTAAATGTATTAAATGTATTAAATGTATTAAATGTATTAAATATATTATATTCATTAAATTGATTAAATCTACTAAATTTATCTATTTATTTATTTAATTAATTAAATTGATGTAGTTCATTAAGCGAACTTAATTTATTGAATTGATTAAACTAAGTTAATCATTTTAAGTTATTTAACGTACATAGTTTATATAAATTATAAATTGATAATCAACTTTTTAAAATTAATTACATTAATTTAATGCATTTAATTAATTTCATTATTTCATTATTTATTTATATTTATATACACATAGCTCATTTATAATTTATTTATTCATTTGATTTATTTATTCCACTCATTTCATCCATTTCCTCCGCAACACTACCGGAATGCTGCTAATCTTCCCCCCACCCCCCCCCCCCCCCCCCACCCCCACCCCCTTTCAGCCGCGATCTCCCCATTGCCCATAATTGTATTGCCGGGCGCTGGTTCCTCTAACCGTCGCCATTGTGCGCTGCTATCTGATCCCATCGCCTGCTGGTATCAGTGCCGGGTCGGGTGACTCGCCAGTCTTCTCAGGGATGGCGTTACACGAAACCCTTCCGATAAATCATGTGTCGCTATACGCATTCAAATGATAGGTTTAATGGCCAGATAATACGTGGTCGTCACGTGGTTAAACAGCGCCTCTGTCGGCAGGCCTTCTGCGCAGACGCGCCGTGCGCGCATGCGCAACGCGCATGGGGGATCACTGTGCGCTGGGTGGGAGGGTGAATGGTGGGGGTGGGGGGGGGAGAGGGAAGCTGCAGATCAGTTGGTTATTTTGTTTTTGTTTTGTTTGTTTGTTGTTGTTTTATGTCCTAGCAACATCCTAGGTCATAACCGGGCGAGGTGGCCGAATCGGTAGAGCACAGGGCTCGCGTGCGGTAGATCGGGAGTTCGCGAGTTCGGTTCCCGGTCGGGTCAAACCAATGACTTAAAAATTGATACTTGTCGCTTCCTAGCCTGGTGCTCGGCATTATTAGGATAGGGCAAGAGCTGGTTAGCTCAGTGTCAGGATAATGTGACTGAGTGGGATATCGGGTCATGGTGCCGGCAGCCTGATTTCCCGGTGGGGCAGCACTATAAAATCGCCATGAATGTGTACTGTCACAAGTCGGTACCCGTCCTGATATGACCTTAGATGTTGCTAGGACATAAAACAACAAACAAACACTCCTAGGTCATATCAGGACGGGTAGCCACTTGTGACGCTGCACACTCATGGCGACTTTATAGTGCTGCCCAAACTTGGAAATCAGGCCGCCGCACCATGACCTAATACTATGATAGTTGGTTGGTTGTTCGGAGTTTTACGTTCTGGCAACATTAAAGGTCATATCGGGACGGGTACCGACAGTGCACACTCATGGCTACTTTATAGTGCTGCACCACTCGGAAATCAGGCCACCAGCACCATAACCTGATATCCCACTCAGTCACATTATCATGACACTGACCTACCCAGTCCTTGTTATATCCTATTAATGCCGAGCACCAGGCTAGGAAGGGACAAGTATCAATTTTGGAAGTCATTGGTTTGACTCGACCGGGAACCGAACTCCCGATCTACCGCATGGGAGGCCTACGCTCTACCGATTCGGCCACCGCATCCGGTAGATGCAGATCATGGTGCTGGTGATGTTTATTAGTATTCCCAACAAGTCATCTCGGCTAACTGTTATCTCTCAGTGCATCTGCACTGGGCGTTATCAGCATCAGGGAGTACTCCTTTATCATACACAATTATATATATATATGTATATATACATATGTATACATATGTGTGTATATATATATGTGTATATACATATATATATATATATATATGTATGTGTGTATATATATGTATGAGTGTATATATATGTGTATATATGTGTATATACACATATATATGTAATAAAAATAACTGCGTACATATGAGAGAAGAGAAAGATAGTGGTTGAGTAGTTTTTAATATCTGGCAAGGATTATAGGCCCTTGTCCTAAATAATAGGACACTTGTCGACACCAGATGGAGGGGAGGTGGGCGCAAGGGTCTAGTGCGGAGTCTTATGGAGAATAACAATGGTATCAAGTAATATAATAGTATAATATTATAAAGGAAACAATTCCCTTCATATTTTCATACTCGCATAATACGTTATACATCACATATATATGTATATATATATTAATATGCACACACATATATGTATATATGTATATATATATGTGAAGTGGGCGAGACTACTCGACCGATGGAAATGCGGGCTGGGCTGATTAGCTCACATTCTGAAATGCGGGCTACCCACCAGGCTCGCATTTGCCACCATTTGCGGGGCCGGGTTCCCTGCTGTAACGCATTGCTAGGAGTCATCAATTGTGACTTTCCTAGCAACGGTGGAAGGTCGAGCGCTCGGGCTCTGACCCATCGGACGTGTTTATGCACACTCTGATGTTTTAGACGAGATTTAGTCTTTTATTGTCGAAATTCCAAACTGATTTAACTTAACAAATACGGGAGGGGATACACTTATTGTATTTAGTTGTTATTCATTGAAATTGAACTATGAAAGAACTCTTATTGTACTAGCTAGGGTAAGAATAAAGCTGTGAGCTCTTGGAAAGGTGAATTGGAACTTCCTTGCATTCTTTACTATTCTCCAGTCTTCTTGTAGATTAACCACTATGGACAACCTGATATTTGATTGCTTTATATGTAATTAAGGGCCTCGTGCCTGGTAGGCCTTATGCAGCCAATTAACCCATCTGTGGGAAGATAATAACAGACATATTAACAGAATTAACGTAGTGCTATTTGGCTGAAAATAAGACATTAACTTAGGCTGATTATCAGTGACAGTAGCAGAGGCAGAGGGCGTGTCTGCTTAGTTCTGGATTAATTCGAGCACAATAACACACATCGAATGGCGGGGAGGATAGCCAGTTAGTTGAAATAATAAATAAATGCTTTGGTATAATAAATACGGGGAGGGACAAGATCCGTATTTATATGATACTCGGGCTGTCCGCCCTTAGCCCAGGAATGACAACGACGGAGACGGTCTACCTGGAGACGGGAGGAGAGGCGCCGGCGGCCCGTGGCAGGGCCCGGAAATTCACATGGAAATAATTACATAAATTAACACGTAGGCTCGCCTTAGGCGGGGGGGGGGGGGGCGGGAATAGCCGAATGGTTAAACATACATATATATAATGTGCTCGCATGCATGACCATGGCTTCAGCACTAGCAGGTTCTATTAAAATTGCATGGTCCGATGAAAATATAAAATTTCCAAAACCAAAACAATTATCTAGATTTGATTCTACATATCTAACTTAGATACTGGTGCACTTATTAAACATTTGTCATCACACTGAAAGGAATACAGATGCAACTTAAGAGAACTTGTTACTGCAGACGCTTATGATGTCACAGTTTTACGTGCTTGCCAAAATAAATTTTGCATCAGTGTACTTCAAATATCTCCAAAGTTAACCATCTAAAATAAAAGTTACTTCAAACTAAAGTAAGGTAGTCTATAGCGATCAATCTAATGTATTTATCTCAGAAAATGACAGAAACTCTAAACCATAGGACTATGCAACTTTAAATTGACTTATTGTTCCCCCCTCCCACGGGTTTGAACCATGGTTGAGTCAAACCAATGACTTAAAAATGTATACTGTTTATCGCTTCCTAGGCAGGCGCTGGACATTATTAGGATATGCCCAGGACTGATTGGCTCAGGATCAGGATAATTTGACTGAGTTGGATATCAGGTCATGGTTCTGGCAGCCTGGTCTCACAGTGGGGCAGCACTGTAAAGTTGCCATGAATGTACACTGTCACAAGTCGGTACACATCCAGTTATGACCTTAGATGTTGCCAGGACGTAAAACTCAAAAAAACAACTTAGTGTTCCCTTATGGGGCTGTCACACTACGACGTAATGACGTCAACGTAGGGAGAACGTGAAGAACGTTGAACTTCTCGGCGTAGTATGCAAATTTGGGCACAAGTTGAACGTGGATGCAGCGTAGTGGACGAGAACGTAACGTTGGTAAAGCGTAGTGATACCGTCAATCACCGAGAGAGGACAACGTCACTACGCTCACGGAACGTTATGAACGTTATTCCATCGCCAGAACTACGTTGCTTTACGTTACCTTACGTTATTTACGTCAGGAAACGGTGGCAAAACGGTAAACCTACGTTGGATGTCCGTTAGGCGTCCGTTAACCCGGCGTTTTCACTACGTGGACTGCACGTTCCCCCTCGGATTAATGTGGGTCAACGTAGTGCAACGTAATGCAACGTAGTTGAACGTAGTGACCGACGTTTTAATAACGTTTGTTTAACGTCATTGACGTTCGCCGAACGTGTACAGAACGTACGGCGAACGTAAACCCTTAAGTTCAAGCTACGTCGAAAGTTTTGAACATGTCCAAAACTTCGACGTAACTCGACGTAACACGACGTAATGTGACGTAGCTCGACGTCAGTCTAACATAATTATGACGTCAACATAACGTAATCCAGCGTACATCAACGTAATGACGAAAAATCACCACGTTAGGCTCACGTTCGCTCATTACGTCGTAGTGTGACAGGGGTATTAGATGGCTTATAAGTAAATGCTTCAGTATCTAAGTTTATAATAATAAGGAAATACTCGAATGGATGGGGCTGCCCTCTATGGAAGATCTTCTGATCAAAAAGAATCTTCGGTGGACTGGACACCTCATGAGGATGTCATCAGACAGGCTACCAAAGCAGATCCTCTATTCTCAACTGTCTTCTGGCTACAGAAAGAGAGGGCATCCCCGTCTCCGGTTCAGGGATACCATCAGGAGAAACCTGAAGCTGAGAGACATTAAGACCGACTCATGGACGAAACTCTCACAGCAGAGAGCTAAATGGAGAGTGGCAGTCAAGTAATGAAAGCAGTCTTTGTCACATCGCGACCAACAGCATGATGATGATGATCTAAGTTTGATATATAGAATCAAATCTAGATCAGTGTTTTGGTTTCGAAAATTTGAAACCCCAGCCCGACGACGTTCACACTCCACAGTGTCCGGCCAGGGGGCGCCCAGGCGTGCACCCACGCCGGCGCCCCCCTCGAAGACGTCCGTGAGCTCGGGAACTGGCGGTCATCGGCCGTCAACACATACATCCCGCGGCGGGCGTTCTCGGCAGCAAATCAGGCACTTTCCTCCCACCTGGTTGAGAGAGCCTGATTTCCTATTGGTATTCATGATTGATTGATTGCCTTGATTGATTGTCCTGTGTACTTGATTGATAAGACTCTTAATTGCTTTTACCCATTATCTGACCTACTGATTCAGCTCTTAATTGTACATAGTGACTGCGCTTCATTACTTGAAACTTAAGGTTCTGGATTCTCCATTACAACCTACTTAGTCTTGATTGATTGCCTTGATTGATTATCCTCCTTACTTGATTGTAAAAACTCTTGATTCACATTGTTACCATTATCTGACCTATTGACTCAAGTTCCTGATTGCACTCGTTTGAACCATTGATCTTATACACTAACTAAACTGTTAACCTCGTTGTCTCATCTTGGAGGTATATGAACTGTAAATAACCTCCTCTTGAACGAATCTGGCCCGAGGGCCTTTATTGAATAAAGCCATCTCATGTAGTCCCTTGTCGTGTTGTGAATTATGAATGTAATAAACAATTTATGTGGACACTTTGATTATTGTTTTTTATGTATATACAGTATAACCCCATTAAACCAAGCTCGGTTAAACCAAATGATCGGTTCATCCAAACTAGTTCGGCCACCCGGCAAAATACTACCATTTATCATATAAACAAGTCTCAAATGACCTTATAACCAACCACATGAAAGTTTGGTTTGACCATACCAGAAGTGGCCTGGGGCCTGACAATTTTGTTTGGATTAACCGATAATTTGGATTAACAGACTTTGGTTTAACCAATTTTTGATATGATAAATGGTAGTATTTTGCCAGGCTGTGGAAAAAAAGCTTGGATTAACCGATCGTTTGGTTTAACCGAGTTTGGTTTAATGGGGTTGTACTGTATCCACCGAGATTGACGCCTACATATGGAACTTAGATACCGGCGCACTCGCTAAACATGTATGAATTCATAGAAGGGAATAAATCAATTTGATAGAACCTGTCACTGTCGAATGATTTGCTTTGTTTGTTGGGATTTTACATCCTGGCAACATTTAACATCATACCAGGACGGGTGCCGACTTGTCACTGTGCGCTGTCGTGGCAACTGTCAGACCAGGCTGCTGACATCCTCACCCGATGCTCCACTCAGTCACATTATCCTGATACTGAGCTAACCAGTCCGTGCCCTATCATAGTAATGCCGACCGCTAGGCTAGGTAGCGACAAGTATCAATTTTGCAAATCATTGATTTGACTCGGTTAGGATTCGAACTCACAACCTTCCACACAGGAAGTCTGCTCTCTACCGATTGGGACACCGTGTCCGGTGCTATTCCATGTTTGTTTGATTGCTTAAAGCTGCATAGTCCGATGGAGCATCAAATTTTCAAAACCAAAACACTCACCTAGATTTGATTCTACATATCTAACTTAGATACTGATGCACTTATCAACCATTTGTCACCACATAGAAGGGCCTACTGAATCAATTTAACAGAACCTGTTCCTGCATCAGTCTACAGTGTCAGAGTTTTGGCACGCTTGCAATAATTAATTTGGCATTTTTTCACTTCAAATATCTAAATAAAACTTAGCCATTTAAAATAAAAGTTACTTCAAACTAAAATAAGATAGAATATAGCAATAAATGTAATATATTTATCTAATAAAAATGACTAAATTTGAAAAACATCGGACTATGCAACTTTGGTCGTAATGCTCGCATTGCGTTTGATGCGAGGGAAGGAAGAGACCCTCCCCCCGCCTCTCCTGCCGCCGCCCGGTTTTCTCACCTCCCCTGTCTTCCCTCCCTCAGCTTTCTCCCACCTCGCCCTCTCTCCCTGCCCCGCCCGCTTTCTCACCTTCCCCGCTTTCTCACCTCCCCGCTCCTTCCCTTATAAGGCCGCCCGCCGGCCTCCTTCAGCCACTCGCCCTCCGGCCGTCCTCCCTGCACAAGCTCCTTTCTTCTCCACCCGCCCACCCAACTCTCCTCACATGCTAGTGGAGGGCTCATCGGCGCCCCTCACCATGAACAATAAGCTCCCTACGAGCTCTCTAGTCGTAAGCTACTCTTTCCTGCTTTCACCGAATTTGACATTTGTATATAGGTTGTGATTACTTTCCCTGTTGTTCTGAGGCATTCAATAAAGCGCCTTCTTTCCACCCCCGCCTTGCCTTCTTCCTTTTCGCGCATCAACGGCCCGTCAGCACAAAAAGTAGACATCGGCTATTGGGGGTATTATTCCAATGATCATGTAATGTTTATAACAGTAATTAACATCTTATTTAAATTAACTGCATAGACAGCCAGTGCAGCATAGATCCTCATATACCCCGATAAAATTCGAGCATTTTAATAGTTGGACTCACTGTGAGAAGAGAACAAGAAATGTGATACCACAATGGTGCTTTTTGAAGGTTTGTTTTATTTATTTATTTTTTTAAAGATTGCTTTATCTACGCCCCATTTGTGAGACAGTGGCGGGCTATCGCCGTGTAATCTGATGACACAGGTGTCATCATGCAGGAAGGCCTCACCGTGCCAATGGGTTTGTTTGATGCCTTCGTGACAGGCTATACACACAGGGGTCACGGATAACCGATAATAGGGCACTGGGGGAAAGTGAACTTTGCTAATTTGGGGAGGTGGGGGGGATGTGGTGAAACAGGTGGAGGTGTGGGTGGGTGTGGGTGGGTACGGGTGGCTCTGGGTGGGTGCGGGTGGGTGCGGGTGGGGGAGGAGGGAAGAGACGCTTAGTAATTTAACTGAATTATCAGGTAATATTTATATAGAAATGGCCAACGAACCGAGGTGAACTCCAGGTATGTGGCCTATTATACATACGTGATGCTGCTATGTGGTTTATTATGGAGGTGTGATGCTGCTATGTTGCTTATTATACAGGTGTGATGATGCTATGTTGCTTATTATACAGGTGTGATGATGCCATGTTGCTTATTATACAGGTGTGATGCTGCTATGTTGCTTATTATACAGGTGTGATGATGCCATGTTGCTTATTATACAGGTGTGATGCTGCTATGTGGCTTATTATACAGGTGTGATGCTGCTATGTTGCTTATTATACAGGTGTGATGCTGCTATGTTGCTTATTATACAGGTGTGATGATGCCATGTTGATTATTATACAGGTGTGATGATGCCATGTTGCTTATTATACAGGTGTGATGCTGCTATGTGGCTTATTATACAGGTGTGATGCTGCTATGTTGCTTATTATACAGGTGTACCACAA
Source organism: Branchipolynoe longqiensis (assembly GCA_030323885.1). Taxonomy (NCBI): domain Eukaryota; kingdom Metazoa; phylum Annelida; class Polychaeta; order Phyllodocida; family Polynoidae; genus Branchipolynoe; species Branchipolynoe longqiensis. The sequence goes on from JASIRB010002373.1 coordinate 31,972, forward strand.
CATGATGATGCCATGTTGTTATTATACAGGTGTGATGTGCATGTGCTTATTATACAGGTGTGATGCTGCTATGTTGCTTATTATACAGGTGTGATGATGCTATGTTGCTTATTATACAGGTGTGATGCTGCTATGTGGCTTATTATACAGGTGTGATGCTGCTATGTGGCTTATTATACAGGTGTGATGATGCCATGTTGCTTATTATAAGGTGTGATGCAGCTGCGTTACTTACTATACAGACGTAATGCTGCTATGTGGCTTATTATACAGGTGTGAAGCTCCTATGTTGCTTATCATACAGTTGTGATCCTGCTACGTGAGAAAAGTAAGGTAGATTTTACTAATCAATATAATATATTTATATATATTTATATATATAAGGAAAGACACAAACTTAATGCCATGTTAATAAGCGGACCACACTCGTTGCCTGGTCTGATGGTTTTGAGTTTCTGTCAATTTTTCCTTCAAGATGAATATATTAAATTGCTGGTCATAATCGACTCTACTTTACTTTGATGTAACTTTTATTTTAACTTGCTAACTTTTCAGACATTTGAAGTGCAGGCATGCTAAATTAAATTTGAGATGCACATAACAATTCTGAAACCTAAATTGGCTTAGTATTGTTTTCTATGTAGATATTTGAAGTACAGCCATATTAATTTAATTTAGGCTTTTACATCAAAAAGCTTGACAGTGACACAATCGGCTTCAGCAGTAACAGAGTTAGGGAGGGGCCTACTGTTAGTGTCAGGGTTAGAGTACATATATATATATATATATATCACATATTCAGCATCATTAACCTTATGTATATATTTGAATAAAATCTTGTGATTTTACTGAATCCACAATACTACTTTTTGGGGGTGGGGGGGGGCGCATTTATTTGACTGTTGATCTGTTGCCTGTTGCCTGTTGCCTGTTATCTGTTGGCAGATGACTGTTGACTGTTGACTAGTGGCTGTTGACCTGTTGATATGTTGCCCTGTTGCCTGTTGCCAGTTGCCTGTTAATTGTTGCCTGTTGACTGTTGCCTGTGGCAGCTGACTGTTGAATGTTGACTAGTGACTGTTGACCTGTTGATATGTTGATTGTTGCCTGTTTCCTGTTGCCTGTTGACTGTTCACTGTTGATTGTTGCCTGTTGACTGGTGCCTTTTGGCAGCTGACTGTTGACTAGTGGCTGTTGACCTGTTGATATGTTGGCCTGTTGCCTGTTGCATGTTGACTGATGACTGTTGCCTATTGCCAGTTGATTGTTGCCTGTTGACTGTTGCCTGTTGGAAGCTGACTTTAATGTTGACTAGTGGCTGTTGACCTGTTGATATGTTGCCCTGTTGCCTGTTGCCTGTTGACTGATGACTGTTGACTGTTGACTGTTGACTGTTGATTGTCAACTGTTGACTAAATTACGTGATTTACAGATGCGTTCCACACGAGAGTCGTGCATTGTGCCGTACCTGGAAGCGGCATGAGAGGAGTGCTTTCGGGGGTCAGTGTGTCCTTGGGTACATAAAATAAATACTAGGATGCGGAGTCGGCCAAGTAGCACCAGAGACCGTCTGTGGTCTGTGTGTTAGGTGGTCAATGTTACAAAGGGATCGCAGTCCTCACATCACACGCAGATAGCAAGTCCTTGGAGAACCTCACCCACACAATATAATACCACATCCACAGAAGACCCTCACCCACATTGTACGCACACCACACACACCCATACTACACCCACACAACACTCCTCACGTCACCAGCACACACTGTACCCACACATTGCAACACCACATCCACACAACCACCCCTACAATACCCACCCGCACCACACCCACCAACACTATATCCACATCGCACCACACCCATCGACAATATGCCCACACCCACGCCAATGCTATACCCACAGCACCCCCACGCACTACACCCACACCCACACTACATCCACATACTACACCAACACCTGCACTATACCCACACTACACCCACACCCAGACTACAGCCACACCCACACTACACCCACACCCATACTATACCCACATCACTCCCACACACTACACCCACACCCACACTACACCCACCCCCATACTACACCAACACCCGCACTACACCCACACTACACCCACACCCACACTACACCAACACCCATACTACACCAACACCCGCACTACACCCACACTACACCCACACTACACCCACACCCATACTACACCAACACCCGCACTACACCCACACCCACACAACATCACACCCATACTATACCAACCACCCACACACTACCCCACACCACAACACCCACCTAAACCACCCCCATATACACAACACACCACTACACCCGCACTACACCCACACTACACCCACACTACACCCACACCCAGACTACAGCCACACCCACACTACACCCACACCCATACTATACCCACATCACTCCCACACACTACACCCACACCCACACTACACCCACCCCCATACTACACCAACACCCGCACTACACCCACACCCACACCCACACTACACCCACACCCATACTACACCAACACCCGCACTACACCCACACTACACCCACACCCACACTACACCAACACCCATACTACACCAACACCCGCACTACACCCACACCCACACTACATCCACATACTACACCAACACCGGCACTACACCGGCACTACACCCACACTACACCCACACCCAGACTACAGCCACACCCACACTACACCCACACCCATACTATACCCACATCACTCCCACACACTACACCCACACCCACACTACACCCACCCCCATACTACACCAACACCCGCACTACACCCACACCCACACCCACACTACACCCACACCCATACTACACCAACACCCGCACTACACCCGCACTACACCCACACTCACACCCACACCCATACTACACCTACACACCACACCCGCACTCAACACCCACACCCCACACTACACCCACACTACACCACACCCACACTACACCAACACCCCATACACCAACCCCGCACCCCCACTACACCCGCACTACACCCACACTACACCCACACCATACTACACCAACACCCGCACTACACCCCCACTACACCCACCACTACACCACACCCATACTACACAACACCCGCACTACACCCGCACTACACCCACACTACACCAACACCCATACTACACCAACACCCGCACTACACCCGCACTACACCCACACTACACCCACACCCATACTACACCAACACCCGCACTACACCCACACCCACACCCACACTACACCCACACGACACCCACACTACACCCACACTACACCCACACTACACCCATGCCCACACTACACCCATGCCCACACTACACCCACACCCACACCCACACCCACACCCACACTCACACTCACACTACACCCGCACCCACACAACACCTACATCATATCACTCCCATCCACACTATTTAAAGTGCTTCCCCACAGGGAGACGAGGTCGCCAGCGCCATGACCCGATATCCGACTCAGTCACATTATCCTTACACTATTATCCTTGACCTATCCTAATAATGCCGAGTGCCAGTATAGGAAGCGACGCCAGTATAGGAAGCGACGCATATCACTGTTATAAGTCGTTTGTGGTGATTGTGATGATGATGGCGATGATGGTGATAATGGTGGGGATGGAGGAAGAGATAGTGGTGGAGTGGGAGGGGGGAGAAGGAGATTGTGATGGTTATGATGGTGGTGATAATGGTGGTGGTAATGGAGGAGGAGATAGTCGTGGAGGATGGGGAGGGGGGAGAAGGAGGTGGCAGAGGTAGTACACGAGGTGGTTCTAGACGAGGTAGTTCTAGACGAGGTGGTTCTAGACGAGGTGGTGTTTGTGGTTATACATGAGGTGGTTCTAGATGAGGTGGGGTTCGTGGTAGTACATGAGGTGGTTCTAGACGAGGTGGTGTTCGTGGTAGTACACGAGGTGGTTCGAGATGAGGTGGTGTTTGTGGTTATACATGAGGTGGTTCTAGATGAGGTGGTGTTCGTGGTAGTACATGAGGTGGTTCGAGATGAGGTGGTGTTTGTGGTTATACATGAGGTGGTTCTAGATGAGGTGGGGTTCGTGGTAGTACATGAGGTGGTTCTAGACGAGGTGGTGTTCGTGGTAGTACACGAGGTGGTTCGAGATGAGGTGGTGTTTGTGGTTATACATGAGGTGGTTCTAGATGAGGTGGTGTTCGTGGTAGTACATGAGGTGGTTCGAGATGAGGTGGTGTTTGTGGTTATACATGAGGTGGTTCTAGATGAGGTGGGGTTCGTGGTAGTACATGAGGTGGTTCTAGACGAGGTGGTGTTCGTGGTAGTACACGAGGTGGTTCGAGATGAGGTGGTGTTTGTGGTAGTACCCGAGGTGGTTCTAGACGAGGTGGTGTTCATGGTAGTACACGAGGTGGTTCTAGACGAGGTGGTGTTCGTGGTAGTACACGAGGTGGTTCTGGACGAGGTGGTGTTTGGGGTAGTACACGAGGTGGTTCTAGACGAGATGGTGTTTGTGGTAGTACACGAGGTGGTTCTAGACGAGGTGGTGTTCGTGGTAGTACATGAGGTGGTTCTAGACGAGGTGGTGTTTGTGGTAGTACACGAGGTGGTTCTAGACGAGGTGGTGTTCGTGGTAGTACACGAGGTGGAAGTGGAGGGGTGGTGCTGCTGGAGTATATGCCATCAATGTGTCGTCAATAAACTTTTCACCCCCACCCCCACACCCCCCCCCCACCCCCACATACCCCCACATCTCCCACGTCACCCCCAATTGCACTAGAACTTTAGAAGCCCCCATTCCCCAAACCCCCACCCACCTACACTTGAGAAAAAAAATCTCCAAAAACCATCTCCATCACTGCCGCCAACAAGGCCTTTCCCTTGGAATTCTAATTTAATTTCTCTCAGAGCTCTCGCCGCCACTACCGGTGTCGCCACATCGCCACCTAGCGGCGCTGAGTGAAGTTAACTATGAGTTCAGGGTGTGGGTGTGGGGGTAGGGGTGGAGGTGTGGGGGATGATGGTTGTTAAGCTGGGATTTATATCACCTGTCAAGTGTGTCAGGTGGTGGTGGTTTGTGGGGGTGGGTTGCATGGTTACCTGTGCGGGCATGACGATGTGTGGGTGGGCTGGCCCCCTCACCGCCTCTCCCCCCCCCCCTCCCCACACCACCCTCCCTCCACCCCCCTTCAGTTGTGGCTGCTGGTCAGTTTATAGCCCTCTCGGTGATGAGCCGTGTAAGGCAGCCATCATGCCCTTTAATGCCTCTATTATTCACCCACCACCTGGGGGGCAGTTTACTAACAAACAATAGCCTAATATCGCCCCGGTTTACAAAGAAAAACGCTACAATTTTGCTTCTGTAAATACAACATGCACAAAAGAAAAATCCAGAATAAATGCTGTATATTTCTAATTGAACCACACATAATTAAAGCTGTGTTGATTTGAGCGACACAATAAGCATATATCATGTTCACGCACATCTGCGTTTGCTTTGAAATAAAATAATAAATCATCGTCATCATCAATCGCTCTTAACCGCAACCGTCGCTGGGGCACCGCACCGCAGATGACTTTGCAACCAGTCTTCTCCATTCCCCCCAGTTCTCCGCCACCCTCTGGGACTTGCCGAACACCAGGCCTGCGGTCCATTCCGTGATGTTGTCTTCCCACCTCTTCCTTTGTCCGCCTTGTTTCCTTAATAAATAAATAAAGATCGGCAAAGTGTTAGTGAATAGAGTCAATTGCGGCACTCACTGTGTAGACCTGACGACACCACGTTAAAGTTGCTGGTTGTAAAGCTAAATGGATCTCCCCGTCCCCTGTCCTAACCCGCTTTATGTGTGCCCCCCCCTACCCTCCCCGCCCCCTCCCGCCCCCTCATATACACCCCTCCCCTCCCCCACCCCCAGTTCAGTATTCACAGTATGCGCATTATGACATCCCTCCAATCAAATCCGACTTTGGCAGGGGGCGTGGCTTCCGTGACTTGACATTTGTACCCGGTCAGATGTCAATCTGCACTGCCTCTTATTTAAAGGGCATGTCACACGGCCTAAACAACTTGACCTATTTACAATTATTATAATCAAATATGACCGGTCATAACATGTATAGCTTGAAGTGACATATTGTGTGGGAGTTATTTAACTTTAAGGCCCAGCCACGGTCTGTTGATCTCTGGGGTCAAGCTGTGGTTGTTAGTATTATACCCCTGTCACACTACTATGTAACAGGCCAGCGAGTGGGCAACGTAAAACTCACTTTTTTACGTTGAGATACATTGAGATACGTTGAGATAAGTAGAAATTCTCGGTGTTTCAGGGCCAAATTGGACGTCAGTGCAACGTAGTGGAAGTAGGCGAAACAACAGTCCAACCTAGTTGTAAGGTGCCTCAACAAGTTAGAACGTAAAAAAAAAATGGCCCAACATAAAGCATCAGGCTAGCGAAACCCTAGCTTTGGCTTAGCGTAGGACTCGCGTAATTATGCCCGCCCTAATATTGCTATGTGTGACTCTGACGTAATTCGTAATGTGAGTCTATGTCAGGCCCGTGAGTGAGCAGCATCAGTCTAACGACAGTCCAGCATGCTCAGCATAAGGACAGCGAGCGCTCAATGTGCTCGACGTGAGCGTAACGGACGCCTTTATATACTCGAAGGCAAAACGTCCGCACCACGTTCACAGCATGTTCACAGCCCGTTTGCTTATGTTGGCGCATGTTACAGACTTTACATGCACACTAGCCATTCATCGACTACGTCAAATTTGTCAAGACACATTAGACACACGTCAGAAACACATTAGACCTACGTCGAGATATGGTAACACCATGTTGTCAGCGTGGGCTGCACGTTCCTCCAGACTCTCCATCAGTCTACCTTAACTCGACATAGCGCAACATAGACCGACGTAGCTCTAACGAAGTCTAATGTATCTCGATGTAAGCCTAACTTGAGTACCACGTAAGCCCAATATAACCCAATGTAACCCAATGTAACCCAACTTAACGGCCTTACTTCGAGCTACATCAAAAGTTTGACATGTGTCACCGTATCTCGACGTAACTCGACGTAACTCAACGTATCTCAACATATCTCGATGTATCTCAACATAGGCTTAATGAACGAGTAAGATATCTCAACGTATCTCAACGTAATGGCCAAATTTCACTTACATCGGCTTACGCTACTGCGTTACATCGTAGTGTGACAGGGGTATAAGTGTCCTCATGACTTTCCTCAGTGACGTAGGCTAGACGATACTAAAGCCCTGGTCACATAGCCGTTAGTGGACGTAGGTGAACGTAGTGGAGGCTAACGTAGTTGAACGTAGTTGAATGTACCAGCATCCGTACTTGTCCTTGATGTTAACTTGGTAATAATTGTGATACCATTATCGGACTAGGCAACTTTACTGTACATTTGAAGGTTTTTGAATGTCTTATAACCTTTCCTTCCCTGTGGACATCAGAGAACTACTCTTAACAGAACTACTATTAACAGTACTACTCTTAGCAGTACTACTATTAACAGCACTACTATTAACAATACTACTATTAACAGTACTACTATTAACATTACTCATATTAATAATACTACTATTAACAGTACTACTATTAACAGTACTGCTATTAACAACATATTATTAACAATACAGCTATTAACAGTACAACTATTAACAGTACTACTATTAACATTACTCATATTAACAGCACTACTATTAACAGTACTACTATTAACAGTACTACTATTAACAACATATTATTAACAATACAGCTATTAACAGTACTACTATTAACAGTACTACTATTAACAGTACTACTATTAACATCACTACTATTAACAGTACTACTATTAACAGTACTGCCATTAACATTACTCATATTAACAATACTAATATTAACAGCACTACTATTAACAGTACTGCTATTAACAACCTACTATTAACAGTACTGTTATTAACACTACTGTCATTAACATAACTACCATTAACAGTACTAGCATTGGCAACCTACTATTAACAGTACTGCTATTAACAGTACTGCCATTAACAGTACCACTATTAACACTACTATTATTAACAGTACTACTATTAAAAATACTACTATTAACATTACTATTAACAATACAACTATTAACATTACTACTATTAACAGTATTAATAGTAATGGTACTGTTATTGCCAGTACTACTATTAACAGTACTACTATTAACAGTACTACTATTAACAGTACTACTATTAACAGCCACTAGTTTTGTTTTGCACAACGAAATGCTGGAGACCAACAGCTTCAGGGGGACAGGTTCGATCTAATTAGCTTTGACGTTTCCTTCTATGCAGGATATGTTGGATCAAACCCGGGTAAGGGCTTTGGTTGAGAAAATGTTATGCTTTCATACTATGTGGTTTAAATATATATATATATATATATATATATTATATGTATAGTGTAAGCATTTAGCGATTTATGGACGTAAGCAATTTATGAGACTTACGATTCCAGGGGAACGAGTATATATATGTAATACATACATATATATATATATATATATATATATATGTGCTCTGTAATCTATTATGGGAATATAAACAAGGACAATATCTATCTTCAGTTCCCTATGTAATACTATATTCACTGTATCCTATCTAACTGACCCTGTGTGGTACAGCTTTGGCCACACTGGCGCCACCTGTGAGGGGCTCTAAGCACTGTATGCCAGCTGCGTCTGGCCGTTATCGACTATAGACCCGTCAAGACGGTGAAATTTTAACAATATAGATGTGCGTCTACCTGTAACTAAGTATATTTAAAATATATATAATAAACGCTTGTGTCTATTATTAAGCATATTTGAAGCATATATATCTGTGTGATGCATAACGAATTATGTGAGCATAAAGGCGCGGAAGGTTTATTGTACCGATTATTCTATACTACTTCTTCCGCTCGACGGTGGCGCCGCCACTGGTCCCCATTGTCACTACCTGGCGAAGACACACACACACACATATATATACAGTGAGTGAATGCAGGGGGACTGAGGCGTGGGCGAGTAGGTGGCGCCACATGTTCATGTCATGAGGCACTAGTACATGACCTAATGAGTAGGTGACTAGCTGATGACTTAGTGGCTGGGGGAGTAGATGAATCTTCCAGCTTATTATACTCGTATAATGGCTTATACAGCATATGTATATATACAGAACTCAAAATCATCGGAGTGTGCAACTTTCGGTGACTTCATGTGCGCATGTGCATAATTAGGGAAATCCAGGCACAGTAAAACCTCTCTAAATCGACCGACCATAGGGCCGACTTTAAGTGGTCCATTCAAGGAGGTGGTCGGTTTAGAGAGTTAAAATATCCTGGTAATGGTATTTTTGGGACCCAACTAAAGCGATCGATATAGGGGAGTCGATCTGTGGAGGGTTCGGTATAGAGAGGTTTCACTGTATATATATATATATATAAATATATATAAATATATATATTATATATAACCTCCAATGCGCCAAGGAGGAATAGATATATCAAGTATATGTTCCCTTGCATTTATTCCCGTATAAAGCATTATACATCACACATATATATATATATGTGCTCTATAATCTATTTATGGGAATATAAACAGGACACTATCACTTATCAGTTCTCTATATTAGTTATTACCTACTGTACTACTGTCATAGGACTTAGTTATTACCTACTGTACTACTCCATAGGGGTTTAGTTCCTGCCTCCGCCACTAGGGTGCCACCTGTGAGTGGCTCCTGGCCACCCGGATACCAGCTGCGTCTGGTCACTACCACTGCCAGACCCGCTCAGATGGTCAGATTTTAAATTTTAGGTGGGCAATTAACATATTCCCACCAGAGAATATATACTCTTCTCAACCACTCAAGTCTCTTGTTATTCTGTTTACCAGGGGCCAAATGTTTATATATATATATATATATATATGGACATATATATAGACAGATGAGCATGTCTATTCGTATTACATCTAATTTATCACATTTTTTAAATGTATGATACAAAAAAGGCATACATAAATATACGTGAGGGCACTTTCAAAGATTTATCTTGTTAAAAAAACAAACAATATTTGCACTGCAGGAAGACCATATATATATATATAAATTATAATATAATCTGCAACGTGGACTTCTTTAATATCACGTACCTCATTATTCTTCCAGGAAGGGAGGAGACCGAGGGTGTTTATGGGTAAGCACATGCGTGCGTAGTTATTAGAATTGAGCGATAATGGGGTGATATACGCACGACAGGTGGTAGTTGTACATAGTGAGTGCAGTTAATTGATAAGTACGGTGTATTTATGGCTTACTTTGGTGGGCTGTTGATGATAAATCCACCACGTCCGTGACACTGTGCATCTATGTCGTCTGTGTTGAACATAAGTCACTCACATTATATTTCCTAATTTATGCAATGGGCATTGCTCCTGTGTTCCTATGTACTACAGTCCTAGCGCTTTCCCGAACAAAATTGGGGCTGGGTTGGTTGGTTGTTGGAGTTTTACATCCTGGCAACATTTAAGGTTATATCAGGATGGGTACCGACTTGTGACAGTGCACACTCATGGCGACTTTGTAATGCTGTCCCACTGGGAGACCAGGCCACCAGTGCCATGACCCGATATCACACTCAGTCACATTATCATGACACTGAGCCAACCAGTCCTTGCCCTATCCTATTTATCCTGAGTACCTGGCTAGGAAGCGACAAGTATCAGTTTTTAAGTCATTGGTTTGACTCGACCAGGGTTTAAACCCGTGGGTTCAGATCCCACGATCTACCACAATGAGAGACGGACGCTTAACTCATTCAGCCATCCCGGTTGGTCAGGGGGAAGGAGAGGGAGATCTATTTTTGTTGGGTAAAACAGTTTATTCACCAGAATATAAAAAAATTTCAGCGCCCAGGCACTGGTTTTCCGGCCGTTTACATTAGGGCCCGTTTAGAGTTTTGACGGCATGTGACGGCGCTAGACGGCATTAGACGGCGCCACACGGCGCAAGCCAATGCTGCCATTTAGACTTTAGTCGACGCTTGATGGCACTAGATGGCACAACACGGCGCAAACGTTGGCCAAGGTTCAACTGTTGAACTTTCAAGGCCAGCACTTCCACACGTCGTGCACTCCCCACAGTTTTGCGGCGTCACACGGCGCTAACCAGCGTAAAGTTGATGGCGTCACATGGCGCTTATACCTGCATAAAGTTGACGGCGTTATACGCCGTCAAAACTATAAACAGGCCTTTACATTGTAAATAGGTACAGTATTACTATTAGTATTAAATAATATTATTGGTGGGGCTTATATTAATTTGATTCAATCCAATTTTATTCAATAATCATTATCCATCTACAACCTGAGCACATTGGATTTTAATACGGCTTTATTGCCACCAGTAACCGGACCCGGTGGCCGAATCAGGTAGAGTGCAGGCTTCACGTCCGGAAGGTCGGGAGTTCGAATCCCATCCGAGTCAAACCAATGACTTTACACAATGTGATTCTTGTCACCACCTAGCTGGGCGTTTGGCATTAATACTAATAATAGGATAGGGCAAGGATTGGTTAACTCGGTGCCAGGATAACGTAACTGAATAGGAAATTGGGTCATGGTGCCGGTAGCCTGGTATGCCAGTGGAGAAGCACTATAAAGTTGCTATGAGTATGAGTGTGCACTGCCACGAGTCGGTACCCGTCCTGATATGACCTTAGATGTTACCAGGACGTGACACCTCAACAAAATCGACACTATTATTATTACCAGCATAGATTAACACATCGCATTAATCACCTTCAGACTGGTTAGCTCAGTATCAGGATAATGTGACTGAGTGCGATATTATCATGCAATATCAGATCACTATTAAGTATTATCCTCCAATCGGGTTTAGTAATTAGTTAATTAGTAACTGTGATGCTTTAATGTAACCAATGAACGTGTTGAGGGTTTTCGATGCTCTGTGACCGCTGCTGGCGCCACCTAGGTGCGCCTATATAATTATATATATATAAGTATACATATATATATATATGTATATGATAAATAACGCATTATACAAGTATAAATGCAAGGGGAACATGTTACTTTTGCATAAATCCTCTTTAGCATCGGTGGAGTGTCCCCCCCCCCCCCCCCCCCCCAGCAGTCGGGGTAATTGGCGGGTGGGGTCCCCCTCATGCCACTCACACTGGAGGGATTATATATATATATATATATGTTATAAAGTGTGTGACATACAAACAAGGCGGTGATGGACGCGCTCACCCTGCCCTCCTTCTGTCTAAACCTAATAGACTTAAAACCTTGACAAAGCGGCAAGTCGTCAAGTGAAGAGGGCGGACGTAGTCCTCACGGGCCGGGTCTTATCGACCGTCTCTACCCCGGGGTGTGTGTGTGAGTGAGTGTGGGTGGGTGTGTGGATGTGTGTGAGGGTTTGTGTGAGGGTGTGTGTGTGAGGGTGTGTGTGAGGGTGTGTGTGTGAGGGTGTGTGAGGGTGTATGGGGGTGATTCATTTGGGTGTGTGGTAAGTGTGGGTGGGTGTGTGGGTGTGTGAGGGTGTGTGTGCGAGGGTGAGTGTGTGGTGAGGATGTGGGTGAGTGTGGTGTAGGTGTGTGTAGGTTAGTGTTGTGAGGGTGTGTGAGGGTGTATGGGGGTGATTGCATCTGGGCGTGAGGGTGTTGTGTGAGGGTGTGTGTGAGTGTGTGTGTCGGTGGATGGGTGTGAGTATGTATGTGTGTGTGGTTGTGGATGTATGTGTCAGTGTGTATGTGTGTGAGTGAGAGTGTGTGTGTGAGTGGTGTGAGTGGGTGGTTGGGTGGATGTGGTAAGTATGTGATGTGAGTGGGGGAATAGAGGAATCGTGAGGGTGAATGATTAGTGTGTGAGGGTGTTGTGGGGTGAGTGTGAGGTGAATACGGGGTGGCAGTGGGTGTGGCGGTGTGAGGGTGTTGAGTGTGGGTGGTGTGTGAGTGTGTGGGTGGGTGGGTGGATATGAGTATGTATGTGAGTATGTGGCTGGGGTGTATGTGTCAGTGTGTATATGTTTGTGTGAGGGTGTGTGTGTGGGGGTGGGGGTATGTGTCAGGGTGTATGTGTGAGGGTGTGTGTGTGAGGGTGGTGTGTGAGGTTGTGTGTGAGTGTGTGTGTGGGTGGGTGGGGGATGTGAGTAGGTGTGTGTGGGTGGCTGTTGGTGTATGTGTCAGTGTGTATGTTTGTGTGAGGGTGTGGGGGTGGGGGTGGGGGTATGTGTCAGGGTGTATGTGTGTGAGGGTATGTGTGTGAGGGTAGTGTGTGTGAGGGTGTGTGTGAGTGTGTGTGTGGGTGGGTGGATGTGAGTAGGTATGTGTGTGTGGCTGTGGGTGTATGTGTCAGTGTGTATGTGTGTGAGGGTGTGTGTGAGAGTGTGTGTGTGAGTTTGTGTGTGGGTGGATGTGAGTATGTATGTGTGTGTGGGGGGTGGGGGGCTGTAGGTGTATGTGTGAGGGTGTATGTGTGTGTGAGGGTGTGTGTGAGAGTGTGGGGGACGCGGTCGTCCGTCACTCAGCAGACAAGTGCCCCGCGTCACACCGACCTGCTTCATCAACACATTGTCGACCAATTCATTAATGTGATGTCGCCGGCGTATTTCTGGTGAGACGTCGAGATGTGAACCTTTGGTTTCCCTCTCCTGTCGCGCGTATTTCTGGGAATATATATATATATACATATATTATTCGAGTATACAGATGCATATATATATATATATATATATATATATATATATAAATATTCCGATAAACGTATAGAAATAGAGATAGAGATATATAGACTGAGAAATGGAGATAAAGATCGATATGCAGATACAGTAAGAGATATAGAGATAGACAGAGATAAACAGAGATAAACAAACAGAGACAGATATACAGAGACAGACAGACATACAGAGAGACAAACAAAGACAGACAGAGAGGCAGTGAGAGACCGAGACAGACAGGGACAGACAGAGACAAGAGACAAACAGAGAGTGAGACACAGAGAGACACAGAGAGACAGAGACAGGGAGAGACAGCGAGAGACAGACAGAGACAGAGACAGACAGAGACAGACAGAGAGACAGAGAGAGACAGAGAGACAGAGGTAGACAAAGACAGACAGAGAGACAGAGACAGGCAGAGAGGCAGAGAGACACAGAGAGGCAGAGACAAAGACAGACAGAGAGAAACATATACATACGGACACGGAGACAGACATATACAGAGGTATGCATACATATACATAGGGAGGGATATATAGAAAAAGGTCTAAATATATAGAGATTTAAGGAGATAGATGGAATGCGTGAATGGATGGATGGTAGTGTGGGCAGATGGAAAGAAAGATGGATAGATAACATATAAAAATATAGATAGCCAGATATCGACAAATAAATAGATAGATAGATAAATAGATAGATAGATACATAGATAGATAAATAGATAGATAGATAGATACATAGATGTAACAAAAACGTGAGTGCAATTCATTACCATGATCACCATTGCACTTATAATGAATGTATTTGTATGTTTGGATGTTTTTAATTGAGGGAATCTTTCCCCAGAAAGAGAGAACACAAGAAAAAGAGAAAACAAAAGAGAGAGGGAGCGAGATGGAGAGAGGGGGGCGAGATGGAGAGAGGGAGAGAGAGAGGGGGCGAGATAGAGAGAGGGGGATATGGAGAGAGTAGAGAGATAGAGAGAGGGGGAAGGAGAGATGGGGCGAGATAAGAGAAGGGGAACGAGATGGAGAGAAGAGGGGACGAGATGGAGAGAAGAGGGGAGAGGAGAGAGAGGGAGATGGGAGAGAGTGGAGAGATGAGAGAGAGAGGGAGAGATGGAGAGAGAGGAGAGATGGAGAGAGGGAGATGGAGAGAGAGGGGAGATGGAGAGAGAGGCAAATGGAGAGAGAGGACGAGATGGGAGAGAGAGGGACGAGATGGAGAGAGGGGGGGGCGAGATGGAGGAGAGGGAGAGGGCGAAGATGGAGAGAGAGAGAGAAGGAGAGAGAGGGAGAGAAGGAGAGAGAGGGGGAGATAGAGAGAGATGGAGAGAGAGAGGGAGAGATGGAAGAGAGGGGGAGATGGAGAGAGAGGGGAAGATGGAGAAGAGGGGGAGATGGAGAGAGGGGGCGAGAGGAGAGGGGGCGAGATGGAGAGAGATGGAAGAGATGGAGAGAGGGGGCGAGATGGAGAGAGAGGGGAGATGGAGAGAGAGGGGGAGATGGAGAGAGGAGGGGGAGATGGAGAGAGGGGAGATGGAGAGAGAGAGGGAGGAGATGGAGAGAGGGGGGAGATGGAGAGAGAGGGGAGAATGAGAGAGAGGGGGAGATGGAGAGAGGGGGAGATGAGAGAGAGGGGGGGAGATGGGAGAGAGGGGGCGAGATGGGAGAGAGGGGGAGATGGAGAGAGGGGGAGATGGAGAGAGGGGCGAGATGGAGAGAGAGGTGGGGAGATGGAGAGAGAGGGGGAGATGGAGAGAGGGCGAGATGGAAAAAGAGAGGGGCGAGATGGAGAGCGGAGAGAGAGGGCGAGATGGAGAGAGAGGGGCGAGATGGAGAGAGAGGGGCGAGATGAAGAGAGAGAGTGAGAGATGGAGAGAGGGGGGAGATGGAGAGAGGGCCTTGTGTGAATGTGCATGAATACTACATGAACAAATATTGTAAATAACTGTTTTGCTACATGGGTGGAAGACCGGTAGCATGCTGCTGACACACGACTTTATTAAAGAAATAAACTATATTTACAATTAAAAATATACCCACAAGTGTATATGAACATTACATATTAATTATAGGTCTAATAAAGAAGCATGTATATTTGGGGTGGGATATTTCGGCATATTGCATGAAATTATGTGAAAAACACAGTTAGCTAAAGTTGTACAATATCATGGTTTTTGTGTTACTACTGTTAGTGCAACATTTTTTTAAAGATAAATAAACTAAAAATAAATATATTAACTTGATACAGTATAACCCCGTTAAACCAATCTTGAAGGGACCTTAGAAATTTGTTTGGATTAACTGATCATTGGTTTAACCGAGCTTTGGCTTTGACTTTGACTTTGAGTAAGCATGTATTGCACATGTAATATACAATGTATGTGGACACTTTGATTATTGTTTTTTATGTATATACAGTATAACTCCCATTAAACCAAGTTCAGTGAAACCAAACGATCGGTTAATCCAAACTTCTTTTTCAGCAGCCTGGCAAAATACTACCATTTATCATATATAAAAGTCGGTGGGGTCTCAGATGACCTTATAACCACATGCAAGTTTGGTTTAACCATATCGGAAGTGGCCTGGGTACGACAATTTTGTTTGGATTAACCAATAGTTTGGATTAACTAACTTTAGTTTAACCAGCTTGTTTATATGATAAATGGTAGTATTTTGCCAGGCCGCCGAAAAATGTTTGGATTAACCGATCGTTTGGTTTAACCGAGCTTGGTTTAACGGGGTTATACTGTAATCATAATATGCTTTATTTTTGTTTGAAAAACACTTTCTTTTAAAGAATTAGACTTAGATATACTTAAAATGAAAACTTGAATTTTTGTTCTTTAGTGTGCACCCCAAAATATTGGACATTGGCTTTGTCTACCCGTTGTTTGAGGATGTTTAAAAAAAAAGGAATACCTAATTGCAGAAAGCTTTGAATGAGTGCACCAGTATCTTCAGTTGGATATATAGGATCAAATCTAGGTAAGTTTCTTTGTTTAGAAAATACTAATGATTTTGTCGGATTGTGCAGCTTTTAAGTTGCATAATCAGATAAAAGCATCAAAGTTTTAAAAGCAAAACACTTATCTAGATTTGATTCCACACATCTAACTTAGATACTGGTGCACTTAGTAAGTACCTGTTGCTGCAACGAAGGATCATGATAAGTCAATTCAATACAACTGTTACTGCTGAAACCTATGATTTCGAAGTTTTGACGGAAAGCTTTGAAGGAAAGCGAGGGAAACCGAAGGGAAGCAAAGGGAAGCGAAGGAAAGCAAAGGAAAGCGAAGGAAGCAAAGGAAAGCAAAGGAAAGCAAAGGAAATCAAAGGAAAGCAAAGGGGAGCAAAGGAAATCAAAGGAAAGCAAAGGGGAGCAAAGGAAAGCAAAGGAAAGCAAAGGGGAGCAAAGGAAAGCAAAGGAAAGCAAAGGAAAACAAAGGAAAGCAAAGGAAAACAAAGGAAAGCAAAGGGGAGCAAAGGAAAGCAAAGGAAAGCAAAGGAAAGCAAAGGAAAACAAAGGAAAGCAAAGGGGAGCAAAGGAAAGCAAAGGAAAGCAAAGGAAAGCAAAGGAAAGCAAAGGGGAGCAAAGGGAAGCGAAGGAAAACGAAGGAAAGCAAAGGAAAGCAAAGAAAAGCAAAGGAAAGCAAAGGAAAGCAAAGGAAAGCAAAGGAAAGCAAAGGAAAGCAGAAAAAACAAAGGAAAGCAAAGGGGAGCAAAGGGAAGCAAAGGAAAGCAAGGAAAACAAGGAAAGCAAAGGGAAACGGGAGCAAAGGAAGCGAAGGAAAACGATGGAAAGCAAGGAAAGAAAAAAAAGCAAAGGAAAGCAAAGGAAAGCAAAGAAAGCAAAGGAAAGCAAAGGAAAGCAAAGGAAAGCAAAGGAAAGCAAAGGAAAGCAAAGGAAAGCAAAGGAAAGCAAAGGGGAGCAAAGGGAAGCGAAGGAAAACGAAGGAAAGCAAAGGAAAGCAAAGGAAAGCAAAGGAAAGCAAAGGAAAGCAAAGGAAAGCAAAGAAAGCGAAGGAAGCAAAGGAAAGCAAAGGAAAGCAAAGGAAATCAAAGGAAAGCAAAGGGGAGCAAAGGAAAGCAAAGGAAAGCAAAGGGGAGCAAAGGAAAGCAAAGGAAAGCAAAGGAAAGCAAAGGAAAACAAAGGAAAGCAAAGGAAAACAAAGGAAAGCAAAGGGGAGCAAAGGAAAGCAAAGGAAAGCAAAGGAAAACAAAGGAAAGCAAAGGGGAAGCACAAAGGAAAGCAAAGGAATGCAAAGGAAAACAAAGGAAAAGCAAAGGGGAGCAAAGGAAAGCAAAGGGGAGCAAAGGAAAGCAAAGAAACAAGGAAAACAAAGGTAAGCAAAGGGAAGCAAAGGAAAGCAAACGAAAGCAAAGGAAAGCAATGGAAGGGAAGAAAGCAGCTGTGCGACAAGGAAAGCAAAGGAAGCAATATTGTCGCTAAGGGGAGCAAAGGAAAGCAAAGGAAAGCAAACGAAAGCAAAGGAAAGCAAAGGAAAGCAATGGGGAGCAAAGGGAAGCGAAGGAAAACGAAGGAAAGCAAAGGAAAGCAAAGGAAAGCAAAGGAAAGCAAAGGAAAGCAAAGGAAAGCAAAGGAAAGCAAAGGAAAGCAAAGGAAAGCAAAGGAAAGCAAAGGGGAGCAAAGGAAAGCAAAGGAAAGCAAATGGGAGCAAAGGAAAGCGAAGGAAAGCAAAGGGGAGCAAAGGAAAGCAAAGGGGAGCAAAGGAAAACAAAGGAAAGCAAAGGGAAACGAAGGGAAGCGAAGGAAAGCGAAGGAAAACGAAGGGAAGCGAAGGAAAGCGAGGCGAGACGAAGCGAATTAATGTCACATGTTTGCACTTCAAATATCTCCGAGGTTAGTCATTTTGTAGAAACGTTACTTCAAACTAAGGCAAGGTAGTTAATATATAAAAACCAATATATTATCTTATTTTTATTTCAGAAAATGAGAGAAGCTCAAAACCATCGGACTATGCAGCTTTAAAATTCCATGGTCAGATAGTTTTGAGTTTCTGTCAGTTTTTCTGAGATCAATATATTAATTTGATTGTCATTATCTGCCTTACTTTAGTTTGAAGTAACTTTGATTTTAAATGGCTAATTTTGGAGATACCTGAAGTGTACACATGTCAAATTAATTTTGGCAAGCTTGCTGAACCTCTGACACCATAGACTTCTGCAGTAATAGGTCCTTTTAAATTGTCTCAGTGTTCCCTTCTATGTGGCAACAAATAATTAATAAGTGAATCAATATCTAAGTTAGATACGTAGAGTCAAATCTATATACAGTAAAACCGCTCTAACCGACCATCTAGATAGATAGACCACTGCCCTCTATCGATCGCTTTATTTGGGTCCCAAACGATCACCCATAGAATACCATTGTAATGATTAAAAAAACTCCCTAACCCGATCACCTCCTTAAATGGACCATTTCAAGTCGGTTCCATGGTCGGTCGATTTAGACGTTTTACTGCAATTATTTTGGTTTTGAAAATTTGATTCTTCATCGGACTATGTATCAATCTTTAGAGAAATATTACTTCAACTAAAGAATGGTAAGTTTCTATATATAAAATCAACTTATTATGTTATATTTATTTCAGAAAATGACGAGAAACCCAAAACCATCGGACTATGCAGCTTTAAAGAAACGCTACGTCAATCTAAAGCCTGGTAGTTTATATAACAATCACATTATTATCTTCAGACCGGATGGCCAAATGAGTTGAGCGCCCGTCTCCTGTCTTGGGAGATCGGGAGATCCAAAACCACAGGTTTGTGTGTTTGAACCCTGGTCGAGTCAAACCAATGACTTAAAAAGTTATGCTTGTCGCTTCCTAGCCAGGCACTCGGCATTATTATAACAGGGCAAGGACTGGTTGGCTCAGTGTCAGGATAATGTGACTGAGTGGGATATCAGGTCATGGTGCTGGCGGACTGGTCTCCCAGTGGGACAGCACTATAAAGTTGCCATGACTGCACACCCTGTCACAATGGGACAGCACTATAAAGTTGCCATAAGTGCACCCTGTCACAAGTCGGTACCGATTCCTGATATGACCTTAGATGTTGCTAGGATGTAAAACAACAACAAACAAACTCTGTTTATCTCAGAAATTGACAGAAACCCCAAACCCTGGGACTGTGCGGCTTTAATGTGGGTCCCGGCTTGTGGGATGCTGGTAAGTAAATGACTGCACCTAGTCTCAGACGGCCTTGACCTTGTCTGCCCCACTAACCACACCCGTCACGTGACACCCCCCGCGGACTCCGTCACGCGTGTCGCCGATGTAATATAGTTTTCACAGTGGGGAACATGGTGCACCCATGCCACCCCCCTCTGCGGGGATCGTTAGTTATCCAGAAGGGGTTGGTGCTTGCTTATGGCCCTGTCAAACTACGACGCTTCTCCCGGCGATCCGTCAGCGTTGAAAATAAAATCGTGCGCGTCGAGAAACGTCAAACTTTTCGGCGGTTTGGGGGAAAAGATCGGCGTCAGCGCGGCGCGTTATGCGCGCGCGGCCAACGTGTGTCGACGCGTGGGGGAAAAAAATAAAAAAAAGTTGGTGCGACGTCTTCATTTAACCTTAAATGATGCTAGGGCATAAAATAAAAACGGCCCAGTTTGCGCAACGCGTGAGCAACGACCCTCCCGCGCGCGCGCCGTCTTCCTACCGTTCCCATAACGTTATTCCGGCGCGTCCAACGCAGCGCGACGCGCGCCTAATGGGGCTGTCACACTACGACGTAACGACGTCAACGTAGGGAGAACGTGAAGAACGTTGAACTTCTCGGCGTAGTATGCAAATTTCGGCACAAGTTGAACGTGGATGCAGCGTAGTGGACGAGAACGTAACGTTGGTAAAGCGTAGTGATACCGTCAGTCACGAGAGAGGACAACGTCACTACGCTCACGGAACGTTATGAACGTTATTCCATCGCCAGAAGAACGTTACATGACGTTAGCTATGTAATGAGACGTTGAACGTACGTTGAATGCACGTTCTCCTGACGTTCTCCTGACGTTCTCCTGACGTTTTCCTGACGTTCTCCTGACGTTCCCATTAAAGTTGCATGGTCCGATGGCCTTTGAATTTTTGTCTTATTTTTTAGATAAATATATCAAATTGATCGTTACAAGCTACTAATCATTACTCCGGAGTGATTTTGATTAAAGATGATTAGTTTTGAAGTAATATGAGCTGAAAGAACCAAAAATAATTTCGACAAGCTTGCCAAAAGTCCTGTGGCTATGACCCAGATGTCATCTCGCGGTGACCACGTGATGTGAGATGACCTGGAACCTTACAGGACTGTAGGTAGGTATTCCTGGTTGGTTGGGTAACATTCTGGGAATGGATTAGTGACATAGGCCCATGGCACTAGGGTTTAAAAAAATGTGTGTCTGTTGTCTGCTTGTGTCTGTCTGTCTATGTATGTCTGTATGTATCTGTGTGTGTGTCTGTCTGTGTGTATGTCTGTGTGTGTCCATCTGTGTGTTTCTGTGCTGTGTATGTGTGTATGTATGTGTGTATGTATGTCTGTGGTGTATGTGTGTCTGTGTGTGTATGGATGTGTCTGTCTGTGTATGTCTGTATGTGTGTGTGTCTGTGTATGTATGTGTGTGCATGTATATGTGTGTCTGCCTCTGCCTGTGTGTGGCTGTCTATGTGTTTCTGTATGTGGGTGTGTCTCTCTCTCTGCAAAGTCAGGTCAGGTGTATGTGTCTGTGTATGTCGGGTGTGTGCATATCTGTGTGTTTGTATGTCTGTGTGTGCTGTCTATGCATGTCTGTGTGTGTCTATCTATGTGTGTCTGTCTGTGTGTGTATATGTATGTGTGGTAATGTGTGTGTATGTGTGTATGTATGTGTATATATGTGTGTCTGTGTATGTATGTGTGTATGTATGTATGTGTATGTATGTGTATGTGTGTATGTCTGTGTGTGTATGTATGTGTGTGTCTGTCTGTGGGTGTCTGTGTGTGTCTGTGTGTGTGTGGCTCTCTCTCTGCAAAGTCAGGTTGGGTGTATGTGTGTCTGTATGTCAGGTTGGGTGTATGTGTGTCTGTGTATGTCAGGTGTGTGCATGTGTGTGTTTCTGTGTATGTGTGTGCTGTCTGTGTATGTCTGTCTGTGCCTATCTATGGGTGTCTGTATGTGTGTGTATGTGTGTGTATGTATGTCTGTGTGTATGGCTGTGTGTGTATGTCTGTGTGTATGTCTGTCTGTATGTATATGTATGTGTGTCTGTGTGTGTATGTCTATGTGTGTATGTCTCTGCATGTCTGTCTGTGTGTGTATGTCTGTGTGTGTATGTCTTGTGTGTGTATGTCTGTGTGTGTATGTCTGTGTGTATGTCTGTCTCTGTGTCTCTGTAAAATCAGGTCAGGAAACACACAGACACATACACACACATCCACCTCATATCCCCTTCCCCTCTATGACCCTGCACAGCAGGCCTACTTGGTTGGGGGGGCTAATGGGGTCACGAGATTGGCCTAATTGGTTAATGGCCTTCCTGCATAATGGGTGTTTCAAACTGAGTGTTCAAAGGGGTGAGGTTATAAACTCACTGGTTATTCTGTATATACTGTCCCAAATCATTAGCTAATAGACCAATATCTAAGTTGGATATATAGCATCAAATGTAAGTAGTTGTTTTAATTTTGACAAAATTATATTTCATCGGACCATGCAACTTTAAGCCTTGTAGGCTTTTGCACTTGGTTTAATGTGGGTCAACGTAGTGGAACGTAGTGGAACGTAGTTGAACGTAGTGAGCAGCGTTGAAATAACGTCTGTTTAACGTCATTGACGTTCACTGAACGTGAACAGAACGTACGGCGAACGTAAACCCTTACGTTCGACCTACGTCCAAAGTTTTGAACATGTCCAAAACCTTGACGTAACTCGACGTAACACGACGTAATGTGACGTAGCTCGACGTCATTCTAACGTCATTTTGACGTCATCATGACGTAACCCAACGTCATGACGAAAAATGATCACGTTAGGCTCACGTTGGCTCGTCACGTCGTAGTGTGACAGGGGTATAACCTCCTTACCCATATATTTGCGCGCGCTGGCGGTCGTTGGGTTGTTTTTGACATGTTCAAAACCTTGGGCGATAGGGAACGCGCGCCGGCGTTTCGCGCCGACCATCAACGTCAAGGATAATGTACCGACGTGTACCGACGCGCGCATAACGCGCCCCCAGCGCGTCTCGATATTTCACTAATTATCGCCCAAAAACACAACACGTTGACCAGTCGCCGGCGAGAAGCGTCGTAGTGTGACAGGGCCATTACATGAGGCTTAAATTGGTGTAGTTGAACAAGTAAAGCATGCTTCCATAATGTCACTATTGTATGGTGCTGTTCTCAGTGAAATAAGTAGGAATAACCCCGTACAATTGTGACATTTCGATAACTCGTTTTCGATGCACTTGGTGGATTGCCGATTCGCTAAGAATGTAAGATTGGTGGGTTGTTGGAGTTTTATGTCCTTGCAACAACTAAGGCCATATCAGGACGGATACCGACTTGTGACAGTGCGTACTCATGGCAACTTTATAGTGCTGTGGCACCATGGCTCGATATCCCACCCAGTCACATTATCCGGATACTGAGCTAACCAGTCCTTGCCCTATCATATTAATGCCGAGCACCAGGCTAGGAAGTGACAAGTATCAATTTGATAAATCATTGGTTTGACTCGACCGTAACCGGACTCCCGATTTCCCGCCCGCGAGGCCCGCGCTCTACAGATTCGGCCACCGTGCTCGGTCGATGTTGCTAGGAAGTGAAACCCCAACAAACAAAAAGAGATCAGTAGGGAGCCTCCCAACTCGCGTAATAAATAGCCTGACCCCAAAGGTTCACCACCCCACATCCGGTTGTGTGGCGAGAAAAATATCACCCCATACAAATCATTCATCTTCGAATAATCACCTTTCCCCAACTGACTCCCGCCCCCCCCCCCCCACACACACACAGACACACTCCTACACATACCGGGGGAATATACGCATCGCATCGAACCCCCACCCCCACCCCACCCCCACCCCATATCAGCAGCTACCAGTACCACTGCTCCTCTCCTCAGTCATTGCCATATCAAGTTTGATTAAAGTTGCATAGGCCGATGGTTTTGAGTTTCCTTCATTTTCTGAGATAAATATATTAGGTTGATCATTATTATCCGCTTTACTTTGGGTTGAAGTAACTTTTATTTTAAATTGTTAACTTTTGAGATAGTTGAAGTGCAACCAGGTCAAATTAATTTTGGCAACCTTGCCAAAACAACCCCTCCCCCCCCCA